>JANHAO010007760.1:0-19864 GCA_026873985.1 Saraca asoca | reverse complement strand
ATTCATATGAGTCAAATAATTCATGATATTGAGAAAATATGATTAGTTATAGAGGTTGACTGTCATCCATACCTTTGACTAATTCGGATATGGTAATGAAGGGATCGTATCATGCATTGAGATCATTCACAGACAGTCTTGTCACCTTATTGACTCATACTAAATTTTGGATAGCTATAATAGCTTGCTAGAGTCCGCTTATAGCTTAAAGTCCAAATAATTAATTTGGAGAAATTAATATGCCTTCAAATGATTTAAAAGGCATTTTAGACTTTTGTCAACATTTCAGAGGCCTACTGGGTCACACGCATAACAGAAAATGTAATGGCCAAAGTTTGGATATACATATAATATATCCAGGGACCAAACTGCGAAAGGACAGAAATTGTTAGGACTGAAAATAGTTTTCAGAGACCAAATTGTAATTTACTGAAATTACACGAGGTAAAACTGCAGTTCACAAAAACTGCAGCAGCTGTTTTGCAAATATGAAAAATGGTTTTTCATTTAAGTGAAACAACATCATTTTGGCTGTTTGACAGCTGGATCAAAATGACATCGTTTTGACTCGTCTTTATTCAGTCAAAATCAGCCAGAAATAGCCTGAGAGAGAAGTGAGCACCGTATGATGGTGGATGCTCCCAGAGCTCTGCTACAACTCGATCTTGGTCCATCCAGCTCCATAACGTACTAGCACATGGAGTGGAGTTGTAGCAGCCATTGGATGGCGATTTCCGGTGTAGTTCACCGGTAGAGGCAGGACATGTGTGCTGCTTTGGTGACGAGCTTATTTGGCCACTTTCGCTGCACTTGAGCTAGAATGAAAGGTTGGTTTAGCTCTTTCCTTACTCTGATTTTTATGTATTTGATACATTGGAACCTTAAACCAATGAGATTCGAGGTGGGTTTGTTCAACCTTTTTAAATTTTTTTTTTTGAAATTTCAACATGTGATGCTCTAAGCAAACCCAGCAGGATGAATTAACATTAATGCAGAATAATAAAGTGTGTGATCTAATTGAATTACCTATTAATTGAAAGTTGGTTGAATGCAAATGGGTCTTTAAGACTAGGCGGGATGCTTCAGGTAAGATTGAGAAACATAAGGCCAGACTCTTAGCAAAAGGGTACGCTCAGAAGGAAGGCATAGACTATGAAGAAACCTTTTCACAAGTCTCAACTAAGGACTTGTTCTGAGTTATTATGGCCATAGTAGTACATTTTGACTTAGAGTTACAACAAATAGATGTGAAAACAACTTTCCTGAATAGTGACCTATTAAAGGCTATTACATGAACCAACCATATGATTTATAAGAGAAGAGTAAAGAACACCTGGTATGTAAACTAAATAAATCTATATACGATTTAAAATAAACTTCTAGATAGTGGTATTTTAAGTTTGATGAGATAATGACTTTTCTTAGGTTCAATAAGAATAATGCAGACCAGTGCATCTATATGATAATGAGTGTGGACTATTTTTTTATCTTGGTACTGTTTGTTGATGATATTCTACTTACAAGTAATGATGTGAACCTATTGATTAAAATAAAGCAAATGCCATCAAAGCATTTTGAGATGAAAGGTCTCGGGAATGCCTCTTTTGTATTAGGCATAGAGATTCATTGTGACAGATCCCAAGGTATTCTTGGCTTATCTCAGTAATCATACATTAAGAAAGTATGGAAGAGGTTCAATATGTCAACATACTCTCAAGTTTCTACACCCATTCAAAATAGTGAGATATTTTCAAAAGCTTAGTGTCCTCAAAGTGACGAAGAAAGAGAAAAGATGAAAAATGTCCTATATATGTTCATTGTAGGTAGCTTGATGTATGCTCAAGTGTGTACATGTCCTAATATAGCTTATGCTACTAGTGTGTTAGACAGATACCTTAGTGATCTTGGTCAGAGACATTGCATTGTTGCTAAAAGAGTAATAAGGTACTTGTAGAGTACAAAAGATTACATGCTAACCTACTGGAGATCAAGAGATCTCATGGCTGTAAGCTACTTAGACTCTAATTTTGCTGGTTATTTAGATTACCATAAATCGACATCTAGATGCATCTTTATGATAACAAGAGGAGCTGTGTCATGGAAAAATATCAAGCAATTGCTTACAACAACCTCTACTATAGAAGTAGAGTATGTCGTGTGTTATGAAACTACTTGTAAAGTTATATGGTTAAGGGATTTTATTGCTAGTTTTTAATATTGTTGAGAGTATTTTAAGGCCTTTAACCATTTATTTGAACAATACTATTGTTATCAACTTCTTTTTGAATAATAAAAGTTCTACCTATACAAAACACTTTAATGTTAAATACCAATTTGTGAGAGCGAAAATACTCAGGCATATTACTTGTATTAAGCATGTTTCCATGAATTGTATGTTCATGGATCCACTAACTAGAAGGTTAGCTGTTGGAATGGATTATGATCATGTAACTAATATGAGTTTGATTAAGTCTTTTGTTATTTTGGCTTAGTGAAAGTGTTGTATTTGATGTAATTACATTAAATTTGTTATTTATCTTGAGATATGCATCGATAAAATATTCATAAAATTGTCATTTATTATTGTTTGTGCACATTTTCTGATTATGACATATTATTGGAGGCATTTAGACCATGTCTCACTATTGTGTCGAGGATATTGATTTTCATTTGGTATCTTGGACGGATGTTGGACCATTATGTGGAGATTTACGTATAGTCACATTTATCATTATGCAAATCTTGTTATACACATCTTACATAATGTTGTACACTATTAGATGCTTATTATCTCAATTTAAACTTATGGGTATATTAGGGACATAATTACTTTAACATTACTTAAAGTTGCTGGGTTTTTGAAGAGCTTGCATAGCTAAAAATTAAAACAAATCCTTTGAAAGCCACCATGGATCTATGCGAAGAAATCCATAAATCAGTGGTAAATGTCATACCTTTGTAGCATGACAAAAGATCTTGCTATAGAAACGTCGGAATCATAACCTCCTTCATCACCATGCGAACAGATTATTGGTTGGGACCAATGAATGATTTTAATTGATAATTAGTCCATATATAGTATGATAGTTGAATACATTGGCCTGGGATTATTGGCTAGGTCCAATGAATGGTTCTAGTCAATAATCAGTTCAATGTATTATAACTTAATAAAAGTCAAATCATATTGGTCATATCCAATTAGAAGCTTTAATACAATAACTCAAACAGTGAGTGGTATCTAGTACTATATCACTACTACCCAAGTGATAAGAATGTCAGTGATTCAACATAACCTTTCCACGACAAATGTTTCCATGTAGTTTAGTCCCTTTATCCTTGATATCTAGACCAAACTCGAGGCATAGAATGTGTCACCCTCTTTAAAGTTCAATCTATGTGTTTTTTGATCCTTAAGTTAACTAACCCAAAACAAATAAGATCAATATCACATACTAACTCATTTGAGCACGACCATGCATTTTATAGTCACACTCAATTAAAGGGCCCACAAACATCACTCCTCTTGTGAATGAGGGACAAAATCTCATTTAGGTCACTCAAATCCCTCTATATGATTGGAAGTATACCCAATAATCGACTTTGTAGCTAACCCTATTACAAATAACATTAGGTAGTATCAAAGTATATAATTTCTTATATAGGGAACCATGGTGATCTTAGGTCAAAGGACCACATACATCATTGGCACTATAAGAATTACTTATGACACTCATATGACGATCCATGTAGCATTCTAATGGTGCGTCTGTCTAGTACACTTGTTCTCTAACATGTACCTATATGTTAGTTTGATATCTCATATCTATGATCAGTAAGATTTGGTTATCAACCAACATACATACTAGTCTCTATGTATCATTGTTATCCCAATTCATAATAATACTTGACTAGGGATATTTAAGAATAATGTTTATAGAAACAACTATCCTAAGGACAAATATAATGTTCATTCATATTATGCAAGTATGGAAAAGACAAACATAATAATTTGAAATGCCTCATATATAAAAAATAAAACACAATATAATGTATGCTCACATAATCATCCTATAATTGGCTCTTAGGATATACGCCAATAAAAGTGACCATGATTTCTGACTTACGTGGTATAAGTGAAAGATTGTTAGAATTTTTCATTTTGGACCTAACATAATTCAAAAATTTATTTTAAAAATGTCAAGGTATTGTTAACCCATTTGTGATATTAAAGTTGGGTTTTAAAATGGTACTTAGCCCAAATGATATATTGGGTATTTTCCAGTGGTGGGTCGATTTATTACCCAAATAAAATTTTATAAGATGAGTTCCTATTCCTAAAATCCAGTCTTGCTATGTTCACCCTATAATATGTGGAAAGTAAACTCCCCTTTTAATGATGACTAAGGTTTTCAAGAGGATTACACTTATTATCATAATCAACATCATATCATGGATCAGATGTCCAACGTAGACAAATTCTTATATTTATTTTATTTTACTTATTCACATTCAACATTATGTCATAATAGCATAGTTTGATCAGTCCATTTTGTTTAAAAACAAACGAAAATGGTTTATCAAGTTTAACATAAAAGTTGTGATTTTTACAAAATTTTATAATTTTTTTCACAAAATATTACAAATGTACATGAAATTACGTATAAAAAATATAAAAAAAACTATAATTCCATAATTTATAGTTGCATCATAAAATGTTTTTAAGTTTTCTATTTTTATATAAAAATTACAATATACAATGAAAATTTGTAAGAAGTATGGAAGCTTTTAATAAAAATTGTAAAAATGCATATTGATTCGGTACCTTTTTTTAGCATTGAGTGAAGCATGACCCAATTGTATGTGTGTGTGCGCGCGCGTGTGTTTTCTGGTTAAAAACATATTAATTGATTATAAAAAAATCATACACAAGTTTAACAACTCATATCAGTAATCCAACTGAGGTGTGGAAGAAACTGACATAGCTCATGTTTTGAGACAACAATGCACAAAATAAATGTATTCTGAACACTACATAATTTCATTTCATGATAATTGATTTTGGATTTAAATTTAAGGCTAAAATACATTAAACCCTTCCTGTATTTTGAATCATATGCCTATAACCCATAATGTTTAAAAATATATATCTAATTCCATTATACTTTAAGTTCTATGTACTTCACCGACATTTATCTATTTTTCACCCATAAATCTAAAGGTTTTGATACAATTTAATTTATAAATAATATATATCATAAAAAAAATATGACATGTATAAATATTATGTATTATTATTTTAATTTTTATTTAAATATTTATAATATATTATTATTATTAATATAAAATTTGATGAATTTTAATTTAATACAGTAAAATGATGAAAGTGAAAAATAAAAAAAGATGGATAAAAAACACGTAACTTAAAGTACAAGAAAATTAAATATATATTTTTAAAGATTAAAAGGTTATATGTACATAATTTAAAGTACATGGATTTTGGTATATTTTAACCTAAATTTAATTCGCCTAAATTTAATTCATCGCTAGGATAAATTAATTTTATACTATTACCTATCAATGTGTTGCCACATCATTAAAAAAAATGTTAAAACTCTATTACCGTTGATAAATATTCATAGTTACTCTCATTTCTTTTAAGATTAAGATACACCAAATCCCTTTACTTTGAGTGATGTGCATACCTTTTAAAAATATGCCTCTAACCCCTTACGTTCACTTTACTTACCTCTATCCATTTTTCACCCATAAACCTAAGGATGTAATGCATTTCAACCTGCAAATCATATATATCATAAAAAAATAAAATACATACATAACATTTGTCACTCGAAATATTAGGGTTTAATGCATTTATAAATACACTATTTTATTATAAATGTTTATAATTAAACTACCTCTTTCTATATAAAATTAATTATGTTTATAATTCATAAAAGTAAAATGATTTAAAATTCATCAAATTTTATATTGACAATAATAATATTTTTACCATAAATATGTAACTTTAAATAGAAATTAAAATAACAATACATAATATTTATATATGTCCTACTTTTTTATAATATATATTATTTGTAGATTAAAATACATCAAATTCTCTAGGTTTTTATGTGAAAAGTACATGCATGTGGATGAAATACACATAATTTAAAGTGCAAGAGAATTAAATGCACAAGACTCAAAATAAAGAGGATTTGATGTATGATAATATTTTTAATGACATAATATATTTCTATTAACCTAATAATTTAAAAAGTTTTACAAAAAATAGTAAATCAAATTTAAAGTCATCGTATTTTGGTATTC
The DNA here is from genome assembly GCA_026873985.1 of Saraca asoca. NCBI lineage: Eukaryota > Viridiplantae > Streptophyta > Magnoliopsida > Fabales > Fabaceae > Saraca > Saraca asoca. Next base: position 13,537 of record JANHAO010007760.1, on the reverse strand, counting down.
AAAATAAAGTTGACATAATAATCACATTTTATTATTGCATACAAATTTTTGATAAAGTAGCAATCATAAATATGATCATTTTTCTTAAGTTAATTTTCAAAAGATGGAAAAGATCCATCCATCTAATTTTGGGAGAATTATTAATAAGGCCTTGTTTTTTTAAATTCCCAATAATTCTTCCTCATCTTTTTTTTTTTTCTCCCTTTGTAGTTTTCATTTTTTCTGTTTGCCATTTGCTATTTATCCGAACGATGGACGGAAGGACGCTCCATAGGGGAAACCGAGAAAGAACACAGCAAACAAGAGATACGAAATGGAAGCTTCGAAGGCAACTGTGAAAGCTGTGGCTCTCATGAGCGGGGGTGATAACAATGTCAGAGGCTCTCTTCAGTTTCTTCAAGATCCCAATGGTCCGTCTCTTCCTCTCTTTTACTTGGAGTTTTTTGCTTCAAACTTGAAATCCTATGAAATTCTGTGTTCGTAGTATTTTCAATTCAGCTGATTCATTCATTTTGTATGAATTTGAAGGGTTTACTCATATAAAAGGGAGGATAACTGGGCTGTCTCCAGGCCTCCATGGCTTCCATATTCACGCTTTTGGTGACACCACCAATGGTTGCAATTCCACTGGTATGTACACTCTTCTGTAGCTGAGTTTATGATTGATGGCAATACTATTTGTGTCTTTGAATTTGGTAGTTGTAATGAATTTATTGTGAATCCCAGGTCCTCATTTCAATCCGCTCAATAAGGATCATGGAGCTCCTACAGATCATGAGCGCCATGCTGGGGATTTGGGAAACGTTGTTGCTGGCCGCGATGGTACTTTTTAGCTTCTTTTTTTCTTCTTTCAACTTGTGCGCGCGCGCATGCTTTAATATTTGAATGGTGTTGCTTGCATATACTATTTCTCACACTATCCAGTGTGCTTGCACACATGGAACTTAGCATATATAGGGGCTAGTTTCTATGATACTGTTTCTTGTATGCAAGTGTAAGATTTATGTGTGTAAGTGTCATTTTTCTTAATATTCTGATTAGTATGAGTATCTCTTATACGTTTTATCTTATGCAGGTGTAGCTGAGGTTTCTATAAGAGACAGACAGGTAGAGAATCTATTTTGGGTGGTATTACAGGGGTTTTCTCCAGATCATTTTGATAAACTATTTCTCTGTCCTTTGTGAAACGCATCTAAGATGAGATGATTTTGTTGACTTTCTATTGCGTTTAAACTCATCTGGAAGGTCATATGAATCATGCTTGAAAGTTCTTTGTCCTCTTATGCCCTCTTACATTTTCGATAGAATCAGTTTTGTGTATATGCTGTTATTGATAATGAATTCCAAAATGTACTTCTACGGGGTCTGATTACCATGCTTTTCCTCTTTCTCACTCTCAATATATAGATCCCACTAAGTGGAGTTCATTCAATACTCGGAAGGGCAGTCGTTGTGCACGCCGATCCTGATGATCTTGGCAGAGGTAAGTTTCTGAAGTTGGGTAATAGAATTGCTGCACAAGAGGTTGCTTCTAGGTTCCATTGTGGAGTATTGCTTGTTCTTTTTCCTAGTCATATCATTTGAATAATGCAATGCATTCAAATTAGTTATCTCCATAGGAAACTGTCTTGATTATGCCTAAATGTTTGATATGCCACTCTTTCAGGTTGATTCTATTCCACTAAATGCATGCATATTTCTTGATTTTATAAACATTCTTGCTCATATCTAATTCTCATTTTGTAAATATTAACAATTTAACATCTTCTGTTACAAAGTGATGACAAAAGGTAAAAGCTTTTATCCTGCATCTCCTCTGCAGAGGATTTTTTTTTTTTCTTGGATCAATTATCTAGCAATAGCATTATGATTTACATGTGGCCAGCTCTTTCAATCTCTAATCTTTGTATGTTTTGTGTGGGTTGGCTCTCTATCTTAGTTTACGGCTATGGTGCCTTAAATCCCCAACCTCGGGTGATTTCATAAATCTGTGCTTGTGTGTATACAATCACATGACTAGAGTAGCTGCTTCGTTTACAAACAGTACTCTTCACTTTCATGTTTGCTCCTGAGTGATTCATCATGAATGTGTGGCATAAAATTTTTTTGAGCAAAGGTTGACCCAACCTTCTACCTGAAGCTTATTATGTATGCAGTATGAAGATCAAGTGATCAAATTCTATGTTTATTAGGTGATAATAGAACTATTCACACAGTTGGACTGTTTCTTTCCAAAAAGTGTACTTAAACGCTTTTGATGCTGAGTACATGAAGCCTAGAAACATTTTGTATACTTTAAGATACTCTGTACTCCGAGTACAGTCCTGTCATTCTCATTTCTTCTCACAAAAAAATCTAGGCCCCACCCCACTTTGATCCCCACGCCCTCTATTAAAGGTTGTGGGAATAGACTTATTGCTCAGAGTATGATCTCATAACATTTAGGTGCTTGTGTTGTCTGCAATTAAGATATTTAAATTAACGGGGTAATGATATCTTATGTATTCCTGAAATTTAAGGTTTAGAAATCACTTCAAGGATGTGAAAAACATTTAAAGATGAAAGCGTACTAAGGTGAGGGCTAAAAGTTGAATATTTATCAGATTGGTGGTCTTTCCCCCGTTTTTCATGATAGATCTCTTCTTGATACACTAGCAAAAGTGAGAAGATTCTTACTTAACAATCAAAGTACAGGAAAAAAGGGAAGGGGCATCTAACAGAGATGTAGATTATTTTTCTGCCAAATCATTTGTTTTTTGATATCTAATTTGAAGCAATTGCTTGCCTGCTAGTGGAAAACACTAGAATGAGTTTGTTCATGGCTTGTTTAGCTTAAAACTGAATAATATGCTCACTGTATTTGCACTTTGGGTAAAGAAGACAAAAGCATGTGGCCCTTTAAACTCTCCATAATCTACTTATCATCCAAGTTGCTGGTTCTCAAGCACAATTGGCCCGGTGTCTGCTGGCTATGCGAATTTTAGGTCCCTGCTTTTAGCATCCATGTGTGAGTTTTTGGTGAAAGTGTTGGAGTTATGGGTGGCAGTTTCCCTTTCCCGTCTCCAGTTGTGTTTTTTCTGCTTTTGTTTGGGCCAACTGCCTAGAGAAATGTTTTGGCATTAGTCTTCCTAAAATTTCTAAGACCAGGATGAGCTGCTTCTATCCTGTTGGCTACTTGCTTTGGATGTTCACCTTTATCATAAATTTATCACTTTCATTGCTTTGTTGTAAATTATCACCATTTTTGCGAGACTCTGCTTATCATGAAACAGGTGGACATGAACTCAGCAAGAGCACGGGTAATGCAGGAGCAAGAGTAGGATGTGGTAATACTTCTTTGCTTCAGATTTTCAAGGATTGCAATTTTTTATTATTATATTTTAAGCTATGCCATGTTTAATCCTTTGCAGAAGTTCCCTATCATATGGACTTTTCTTTATCAAATAATCAAAAAGATAAGGTGGTAGGAATATGAACTAAGATAACTTTTTAGGACTAGAAAGTAGTATGTCACTAGATATGGCAAGTTCAGTTATTTTTCCAGTACAGCCAGCTTCATCTTGCTTTATATACTGAGCCTGACAATCACAAATTGATGTGCAGGCATCATCGGACTTCAATCATCTGTCTAGGATAATTTGCCTGCAGATAATTGATGACACATAAGCAGAAGATATGTACACAATGTGATCAAATTGCTATATGAACTTTACAATAGCTTTGTCAGTCTGTAACTGCTTTTATTAGCAAATTGAGTGAGAGTTTCTCAAGCTCAGCTTCCTGGGAACATATAGCATTAATCAATTAGGATGTCCTCCTTTTTCTTCCGTGCAACTTCAAGTTCCCACCTAGGGATTTGTTGCCATGTGCATAAAAGGATTTGGATCCATGGGAAATTTGCAACTTCTATAAGAAAAAGACTCTTCTTCTAACTTTTAATAATAATAAAAAAAAAAATCATGTATTCATAAAAATTTGCAAATTTTCAAAAATTTATTCGAATTTATTTGAGTTTTTATATACTTGTTATAGTGGGATTTAGATTACAACATTTTATGAAATATATGAAAATAAGTAATTTTTATTCTCATTCAAATTCGGTGAAGTATTTTTGTAAGTGAATAATTAATTTTGTTTTAGGAATTTTTGTGCTTTTTATTTAACTTATTTACTTTAAAATTTTAAAATAGATGATGAAGCCACTCAAACCTCGTGAATTTTTCATAGAATTATCCTTAAATGAAACTGGCCATTAGACTGATAATAAGTTTCCATTTGACCAATTGCACTCACTCTCAAGTTTGGCCCAAGGTTGATTTTTATGGCGGAAATTTTAACATGCCCCTCAAATCAATGGAAAGAAATAGATGATGACACGTGTGACTCTTTATATGCTTGGGTCTTTCTCTCCTAATAGAGCAATCAAGCATGCTCCCGCCATTCATTTTAATCTTATCACTTTGAAAAATAAACGTCCGATTATTTCACACATTAATTGATTTCTAATAAAGGACAAAATAATAAAATCTAATTCTTTTCTTCTGATATTAAATTCATTTATTATTCTCTTTAAACTTTATGCCTTTACCTTAAACTGCACATAGTTTTGTACATTTTATTTAAACAAAAGATTAAAAAAAAAAAAACATAAACAGAAAAGAATATTAAAATCTCTCTTAAAAGAGGACGCTCAAAACCTGATGCAAGGCCATGTACGATTAATGTAGTGAAATATTTATGATTGCTTATACTCTCCCTAGGACTAACTTGAATTATATTTCAGTCTTTGGGCTCTCTGCCTAAATCCTTTCCAAGGATCCAAACTGTCGAGGCTAAGATAGCTATGTATCATTAGATAATAAGGGATTATATGAATCATTAATCATCTAAACTGCCTAATAATCGTAATTTGTTTTAAGGGTTTAACATGTGCTACAATAGTAACTTTAATTGTTGCTGAAAAACTCATGCTTTTGTCCTTCAGAAGGCAAAAACTATTTTAAGCATACTATGAAACACAGCTAGAGCAAAGCCATATTTACATCTAAGGACTGAGACATGCAATACAACATAAAGCCGGAGATGAAATCATGACCATTTAAGTATCCAAGTGATACTATTCGTAACAGTTGCATATTGCAGTCAGGTTTAATTAAAAAAAAAAAAAAGAAACATTCACCAGCGGAGTCGCACCCAACACAACTAGTGTGTTGCCAATCATTAACTGAGTGACTGCTGTGCCAGTGTACAATAAAACTCCCTCTAGTAAAGACCTTAACAAGAACACCATTTGTATCTCTACCCTCTCAACCAAGTGTTCCTGTAAGATGAATTGTCTCGCAGAGAGGCATCATGGGGCTTGTACTCCATCACATAGCTGTGGGGAAGCTTTAGGTGACGTTTGATTGAATCTCTCAGAGCCATTACAGCCTTGCATTAGATAACATTGAATATCAGACACAAGCATGCATTTTCCAAACACTACACATGGGCAAACACACAGAGAGAAGAGAAGGAAAGTGAAAACTCCTACCTGATGATCAGATGCATTCCGATTCCAGACACTCAAAATATCCTCATTGAATCGAATGCTGAGCACGGCACCACATATGTTATCCCCATAATCCAGTTGGTCACCCACCAAGGCAAGAACCTGAAATCACAGATATGTAATACTATTACAAACTACAAACTTTAACATCTTCAGTAACAACAGACATCTTTGGACGTAAATAAGTCAGAATTTTTGGTGTCACCACATGAGAATCGACTAATCCTGTTTGCAGCATTCTTTAACCAAAGTTCTTTCATCTATGAATACAAATTTATGGAGACATATGAACACAGTTAATTTTATATCTTGTCTTTTTTCCTTTAACACTGCTTCTCACCTTAGTTACAGAACAAAGCCAACTGTTTTTTTAGTGAAAACATATTACAGCTAATTAGTTCTATCATATGTAGAGTAGATTATTAAAAAAAAAATAGGCATTTTCCAGAGAGTTAAAGGACAGGGAAACAAATGAGGGCTTAGCTCCCAAGAACAACTTCTTAGTAAGGCCAAAACACAAATAAAAATGAAGCAATCAAAAAAGTGAAATACTAGAAGTCCAGAAGGAAGTGGGAACATTTCATCAGATATGGAAAATGGAAAATCTGCATGAAAAAATGCAAAGCTTGAAGCATTCCACTGGGTAGAGAAGAAGGAAAAGGACTCAGAAGAAAACTACTTCCACTTACCAGGTCCTCCCAAAAACGACCTGAAACAGCCTTTTTGAACCGTATAATCCACTTACCACCATTGCAGTTAGCAGAGTCCTGAAAAGAATAAAAAATGCAGTGTTGTTGTGATCTAAAGGACACAAAAAAATAGAACAACACAGAAACCACTAATCAACAAGAACATCAAACTCCAGGCAAGGGTTTTTAATGTCTACCTCCCACAATGGGCGGATTCCTTCCTTAAAAAGATGCAAATCTGTTGGACTAGGCAAAGAAGAAGGCCGAGCAAGATGGCAATAGCAGACCCAAAATCCTTCAACCTATTAGTTTGTAACAGTTCTGATAAGATCAAAACAATTTCCCAGGAAAAAAATTGCAAAAAGCTAAGTATTTAAATTCAACTACAGTTTATTCTCAATATAACATATCTTACCGTACTAAAATCAACTATTTTCTTTATATTGTCCTCATATGATGTCTGGGTTCGAACTCCAGGTGTTCGGCGTGTATACCAAAATACAAATTTATGCTGATCATGGGAACAAATCAAATCCAAATGTCAGAACTAAAAGCTTGAGTCCAGTTAAGGCAACAGGGAAGGGGGATTGAGAGAGAAATATAACCATCACTTTAGAAACATCATTTTATTTTGCATCTTTTAGTTTGTTGCAGCCTACTGTTATATGGGCATTTTCCGTCTTTATCATTATTTTCAGTTAGTTCATGGTACTGAATGGCCAAGTGGCCTTAGTTGATTGAGGAAACTATCTTTCTGCTAGAGTAAACTCTTTATATGTACGGGATTCTCTTCCAAAATATTGTCAACCAGATTCTAAGAAATATCTATGAGTGTAGATGCCCAGAGAGGCTGAGCTCCCTTCGATTCTAATTTGGAGTGCTCATTTTCAATTCCATCCCAACTTCCAGTATTTGATCAACCCTTTTAGAATAAATATTGTTTCTCGGGGTTAACTTGGAAAAAATTAGGACCCAGAGTAATCAAATTTATAATCTGAAAATGAAAAAGGAAAATAAAATTGCCTAAAAGAGACATCCTGGCGTACCTATATTGAGAAAATGAACTAAGAATTGTGAGCACAAATATTGTGTAGTTTATGCATCATTTGATAATATAAACAGCAGTGAACCAATCAATAGGTGAAAAAAAGGATAGAAGAGAAAGACAATCCATATTTATGCATAGTGTTCAAAAAACTTGGCGCGTCAACAAACAAAGGCATTTGACAGCATAAGCCAACTAATCTGGATGACAAATCAACGTTCTGAAGCGAGATTTCGCAATACATTCGAGCTAGAAAAATAACATCTACGAAAATATGAACTAGACACGAGAGCAGCATAGTTTGTACCTTAAGAGGATGAAGACCAGCTTTAAGCTCACGAGCTTGGCGTTCTTCGGCTTCTTTGTTAACGGAAGAATCTACAATTTCTTGTGGGATCTCAGTGTTACTATTGTTAGTGTTAGCATTGGAACCTTTGTTGTTGATCTCTGATTCCTTCTTCTCCGCTGCCAAATCCATGTTCAATTTCAGAAACCCTAATTTCCCTTTTCGCTATGTATCAGTTCAAAAGGCTTCTGAGACAAAGAGACCGAGCACCAAACACCGCCTGCCTTACAAAACAAACGCGTTTTTACTTCTGCTGTACAGAAAAAAATAAAATAAAATGGGAAAATTGCAAACTACTCCCTTTGGGATGGTTTGACTTTTTTCCGAGTCAACTTTAAAATTATGTAAATTAAAATCTTAAATTATGGAAAAAAAAATACACTAAACTTCCCTTTAGTATTAAAAAATTACATGAACCTCTCATAGAGTTTCAAAACATATACCTTCTCCCATTTAACAGACTTCTGTCTAAAATATTCTATAAGATGTCAAAATTCATTTAAAAAATTAATTTTTAATTAAATTATATTACTAAAATATCCTCAATTTAGCCATTTACATTCACTTGTTTATTTATTTTTTCTCTCTTAACTAAAGATCCTCCCTTACGTTCACGATATCATCCAATTTGATCAGAAGTAATATTTAAGATATCTTTTAACAAACAAAATCCCATCCAATTACTCGAACTATCAGGATAATCCTTTTTTTGCATGAATATTGATGCTATTGGTGATGTTATGAAAATTTTCAATAATATTGGATTATTGAGGTAAACAAAAGTTTTGTGCACTGGAAATTGGTCCACTAGTATAATTAAATGTGAAGTTTTGTGCATTGGTGTAAAGCACAGTTTAAACTGAAGTTTTAAGTTTAAGCAAAACTTCTTATCTCTATGTTGTTTTCGTACATTGGTGCGATTCCTTTGATATGTAAATGTGACAGGAATTCTTCAAAATTGATTTGGACTCTAATTGTCCCATGTAGATTTATGTGATTATAGACTGATGTTTAAAAATGGTTTTGTTAAGTTGTCCCTATTCTGTGATGAAAAGTTAATTTAACTCATATGAATTCACTCAACTAATTAAATGTAAAAATTTAAACTGGCGTACATGATAGATTGAATATTTATAATATTTTAATTCATTTTTGCTTGAAGTAAATAAAACCATAAAAAGAAAAATCTGAAGCATACCAATTGATTGCTTTTGCTAAATCTTGCAGAACCCATTGAATTGGATATTATGTGTAGTCTTTGATCTTCCATTTGAGGCTTGATTCAGCAAATGGTGAAAGAAAAGTGGAAGCTTCCATTTGAAGTTGCCCATCTCTGAAAATTCAAAGCCAAATCATAAAATATGTTGGTAGATGAAATGAGTTTAGTGCAGATCTTTTTGTGTTTAACTATGGTGTTTTTCTGCATATATTAGTACAGTTTTTTTTTTTTTGAAGATTTGTGTTCGAGTGCTATATTTTTCGTAGCTGAAATTTATCACTGCATAATTTTGTTAAGATTTATTGATTTGTGTAACTGAAATAGAAATTTATCACTGCATATTGCCTTGTAAATTTGTAGCGTTGAAACTTCAAATTATCACAATAATAATAATATTAAAGCCCATTTTTATTTTTATCAAAACCCGATATCTTTATGAATGTAATTTGTCCACGTTTACATTTTTCTTAAAAAAATCTCAGTTCCTGTCAAGCCTCCTGTTTGCACTTGGAGACATGGGGAAAAGGATTAAAAGATATTTCTTCACGAGAGAGAGAGAGAGATGTTTTTTCATTGGAAAAAAGTGAAGGGGGGCCTTATTAACAGTGAAAATGACATTCAACAAATCAAGCCAGCCAATATATAATTCATTAGGGATAATTTTGATATTTTTCAAGTTAAATTTAGCTTCTAAAGGTTGATATAAAAAATATTAAACATGACTTAAGCTAACGAATTTTAAACTTTAAAAGAGGTGCGGATAGATTTTGAAATTAGAGGATGGAGTTATCTAATTTTCGAATATCATAAGAAAAGTTAATATATATTTTTTAAATTATGCAAAATTTAAAATTAATACTCATGATTCATTTAATCAATTTTTTTATTAAATTATATGATTTTTTTCATATTTTTAAATAAAATTTATAATATTAAAATCACATTATTTCTTTAGATATAATATTTCTATTATATAATTAATAAAAATAAAAATTAAATTAGATATATAAAAATTTAATTAAATGCTTGAAAATAAATTATAAAATTATGTATAAAAATGATATAATTTTGAATTTCTAAATTTTTAAAATTGGTGAAGATAAAATTCAATCACCTATGATTTTTTTTTTCATTTTTCCCAAAAAAAATTATGAAAATAGCTCCTTTTAAATTATTTTATATATAAATGCTTTTAATAATATCTATAATAATTGAAAACTAATGTAAACTATGAAACTAAATTAGAGTGCGCAATTTCAATGTTTTTAGTGAAAATTCAAATGAAATTACTAGATCTTATAATAGTTGCGTTGTTTGTTTACACAAAAAAGGAAAATGATAACTATATACTGAATAAAACAGTAAATGTGTTGCTGAAAATACAAATTCATCAAAAATTAAATATTTATGAAAAAGAATGTTGCTGAACTTATTTAAGTTCACCCAATTCTAATCCTAATAACTAATATTAAAAACACGTTTTGATTTACCATGGATTTTCATTAAATTAGAACTGATTTTTTTTTTTTAGAATGGAATTCGCGAGAAAATGGTTATTCGCATTTTAGTATGTGATCTTGTCATCAATATAATGCAATTCATTTTTAGTATTTCAAAAATGGAATAAATCAATAAATTATATTATAATCAGTTCCAATTTTTAAATAATCTATGGCATGTATGATGCGATCCTAATTTGCCAAACCAAATCCTCATGGTGAAATGTAATTTCTTGTCTACATTTTTTAAAGTGTGTCAAATTACATTTATCTCCCTTTAAATTTTATCAAATTACACTCACATTATTTTATTAAAAAAATACCTTTTTCATATACTTTCCCCTCTTTTCTCCTTATATTTAAACATTACTCACCTCCTGTTGTAAGGAAAATAAATAAATAAGAAAGGTAAAAATATATTTATAAAAATAGATAGGTGTAAAGATAATTGATTTAAATCACAATATAAGTACATGTAATTTATCCTTTTTTTATAAAATTGAATTTTGAAAGTTTTTTAATTAAAAAAATGTTAAATCATTTAATATATACACATTGAACTTAAACTTAAATGTATATGGAAGTTATAGATATTGTTAACTCGCTACACCACCAAAAATATTAATTTTAAAAAGAATTTTCAATTAAATTGAAGAAGAGTGTTTCTCATTTTCTTATTATGATAGCGTTCAAATTTGTACATAATTGTAGAAGAACTAAAATTTTTAAGAATTCGTCCAATATAACATAAATACATTTAAACTCAAAAAATTTTTCTGCATTAAAAAATTGAACTACTGAATTCTGTTGACTTTTTTACTCTAGTCTTGTGAAACAACCTCATAAAATTCCAAAGTACAAAAAAGAAAAGTCTTCGATCCTAATTAGGTCTTTGTCTTGACACATTTTTCCTTTTTGTTGTTTATGATGGCCAAAATAATGATAAAAATATATTATATAACTAATGTTTTAAAAATTGAATCCAATAGTAAATCTAAAAACTCATTAAATTATGATTTAATTAATTGAATCGATTAAATCAGTAATTTAATTAGATGATGTCAATATATATAGATTTATATAATTTTATTAAAAATAAAATAATAGATAATTTATATTATAAATATAAATTTATATTTTATATAAAATAAAATTTTTAAAAAATTAAATAAAATAATAAATTTTTAGTCAATTAAATATTAAATTTCTGTTTTTTTATTAATTTTTTGTTTCATGTAAATTTATTGGATTAATCTAACCTAAAAAAATTAAAAATAAAAAAAATCTAATCAATCAATTTTTGAAAATTAAACCAATTTTTTATTTTTTTTATTTTCATTAATTCAAAGCGATTATTTTTTGAATTCATTTAAATTGAAAAGCATAACTGTTAATGATCGAATGCAACCTGGTCCAATCCTATGTTCAAAATAGTGTATGCAACATAAAAAAGGGGAACCCATTGCCTCATCAATTTTTTCTGATGCATCATATCATTTAAAAAGAGAAACATTTTTTCATCTTTCATTATCTTCAAATAACACAATTTGTTTCCATCTTAATGATAAATCCTCTCAATTTCCTAAAACAATTGAGTGGTAAATTTGTGAAAAGATACATACATAATTTTTTATTATAAAATTTACAATTTACAATTTTTTTACAAAATTGATATTTTAATATAAAAAAATCATATATCCATTGTCATAAAAAGAGCGCCAAATCATTTAATAATTTTTAAGTTAAATAATAATAAATATGTTATATAATTTTTTAGAGATTTAAATTTTTTATTTGTCAATATATAAAAATAGGTCAATCCCTAAAAAAAAATATTATTCCACCAAAAAAAATTAATAATATCTCAGATAACATTTTGAGTACCAGCCGTCACCTTTTCTCACCAAAAAAAAAAAATAATAATAGCATGTTAGATAACATTTTGAGTACTAGCCATCACCTTTTCTTTTAAAAACTAGAGTGATGTAAATTTAGGAGATATATATATATATAAGTATTTTTATATTAAAATAATAAATATCAATAAAAAAATTTATGCATCTTAGAATAATTTTTTTCTCTATAAAAAAAATTGAAAAAAAAAAAGAGGAGGTCTCAGATCCACTTTTATTTTACTTTTGTTGGTAGATGGCATTTCATTTTTATTTATTTTTAAAACAGATAAAAATTTTCTTTTCATTATCTATTAATCTTCGGCGGGAAATTACATGCACAGCTTCTTGCAGGGAAAGTTATATACTTATATTGTTGATATTGATTTATTTTTATATAAATTAAATTATATTAAATAAAATGTGATTGGAGCTGGCAAAGGAGGTTGCTGCTTTGCCTTCGTTGGAATCAGGGAACCAACCCGAGCCAAACCCATCACATTCATTTCACCACCACCAATCACCGACCTCTTTCTCTCTCTACAGCTGCCTTCATCTTCATCTTCGTCTGCAGCAGCCATAGAGAGAAGATAGCAGAACAAACATACCTCTGTTGATCACGATTTTGTACTTTCTATTTTTCTGTTTTCCCCTTTAATCCTTCATCTTCTTCATCTATGGCTGCCTCGCTTCTTATCCTTTCTGCTGCTATTTTGTGTCTGCTTCAATCGGCATCGTCGTTTTCTGACTCTTCATCTACCTGCCATCCCGAGTCTGCTTTCTTTCTCTATAATCTTCAATCTCAATGTCCTCTCTCGATCTCATCGATTCCGCCTCTTCAGGTATCTCTTCTTATTTTTTTAGCCTCTCTTTGATTTCAGATTCGCGTTTAGTTACTATTTTTATTTAATTATGATCTTGCTTTTTGGGTGATTAATGCGCTAGCCTTTTTTTTTTTTTTTTCCCTTATGTCAATGGGTTTTTTTTTTTTTTTTTTTGCGCTCAGTGTGTTATGATTATTTTATTTATCTTATCCTAGCATTTTGATTTTCTGACTTGTGTTGGAAGCTTTTGCTTGGATGAAATTTAATTCATGGGTTTCTCTTTTGAAGAACTGAGCTCTGATTTGATAATGTGAAATGAAGAATTGGATTATAAGGTATTGGTGATTGGTTTGATATCGTGTAAATGCAAATAACAGAGATAACTACTTGGGAATCTTTGCAATTGTTAGTTTTGCAAAATATATGGGAATAAAATATTGAAGAAAGTATGCTGGATTATTCTTCTCTTCTA
>JANHAO010007759.1:0-19981 GCA_026873985.1 Saraca asoca | reverse complement strand
TTATATCCAAATGCACAGAATGTATAGTCCAGGATGCGCTAGAACTCAATCAAATTGGTCTAGGGCACCCATCCAGACTAACATACACCACCTGGCAATGCTACGAGGACGCTGTTAAAATTGGGGAGAAAGGGAAGAGAGCTGATGTGGTCTCCAATGAGGAACAATGGGCTTCGAGCATCGTGGGAGTGAGTCACGATCTCGACCCTTGCGACATGGATGCAAAGAGGGAAATCGGACCTATCAAAGAGCTCGAAGAGGTACAGGTTAGTGAGGTAGACAACGAGAGATGCCTTAAGCTGGGGAAGAACTTACCCCATGATGTGAAAGGCTAGTTGGCCAATTTTCTAAAAGCAAATCTGGACGTCTTTGCATGGAATCATGAAGATATGGTGGGGATTGACCCTAAGATTAGGTCACACAAGTTGAACATAGATCCCCTCCATAAATCAGCTTGTCAAAAGAGGAGACTACTGATTGCCAAATGATCTATAACTCTCAAAGAAGAGGTAGATAGGCTCTTGGCAAACAAGTTTATCTGAGAAGCCCACTACTTGACCTAGGTAGCGAATCCTATTCTAGTTAAGAAGAAAAATGGGCAGTGGTGAACATGCATAGACTTCACCAACCTTAACAAAACTTGTCCAAAGGACAGCTTCCTGTTACCCAAAATTGACTAGCTCGTTGATGCAACAGTCGAACATAAGCTTTTAGCTTTATGGATGCTTATTCAGGGTACAATCAGATACCCATGGAGCCCCAAGATGAAGCACACCTCATTTATTACAGATCATGGAATTTATTATTATAAGATGATGCCCTTCAGGCTGAAGAATGCAGGAGTGACCTACCAGTGGCTGGTCAATATGATGTTCAAAGAACAAATTGGAAAGAATATGGAGGTCTATATGGATGATATGCTTGTAAAGTCCAAATAGGGCATGGAGCATGTAAGGGACTTGGAGGAAATGTTTCAAATTTTAAGAAGATACCGGATGAAACTGAATCCCCTAAAGTGTGCATTCGAAGTGTCCTCAAGAAAATTTCTCGGGTTTATGGTAAATAATAGGGGGATTGAGGCAAACCCAGAGAAAATCAAGGCACTCCTTGACATGAGGTCCCCAACAGGGGTCAAAGACATACAAAGCCTGACCGGTTGAGTTGCTGCACTTAACAGATTTATCTCTAAGGCAATGGATAAGTGCAAGCCATTTTTTGATGTTCTGAGGAAGGCTAAGTGATTCAAGTGGACTGAGGGGTGTGAAACTGCCTTCCAACATTTGAAGGAATACTTGGGCCGAGCTCTACTGTTGTCCAAACCGCAAGAGGGTGAGAATCTCATTCTCTACCTAGGAGTGTCCTTGCACGCTATCAGTGCAGTCCTTGTCTAGGATGAAAATGGGACCCAACTCCTAATTTATTATGTAAGTAAAAGGTTGGTAAATGCAGAGAACTAGACGCCAATGGAGAAGCTCTCCTATAGTCTTGTGATCACATCTAGGAAGCTGCAGCTTTACTTCCAGATGTATACCATCAAGGTGCTCATTCAGTACCCGCTGAGGTAAACTTTGTAAAAGACGGACATCTCAGGTCGTTTGCTTAAGTGGGCTATCAAGCTTGCCCAATTTGATATTTAATACAAACCAAGGTCAGCGATCAAGGGGCAGGCATTAGCAGACTTCATTGCAGAGTTCACTGGACTAGTATAGAGTGAAGTGGAGACTCCGAAAGGTCCATAGTGGGAAATTTTCGTAGATGGGTCCTCTTGTAAGCAAAAAGCAGGGGTAGGAGTATTGCTAATCAGCCCAGAAGGACATAAAATCCTTTGCGTGCTGCGATTTGAATTTCAAGCCACCAACAATAAAGCATAATATGAGGCACTGCTCAGAGACTTCGTTTAGCAAAAGAGGTACGAGTTGAGAATCTGAGGATCTTTAGTGACTCTCAACTTATTGTTTGTCATATAAAGGGCGAGTACCAAGCAAAGGGATCGAAAATGACTGCTTACCTCCAGAAAGTTTGAGAATTACTTAATAATTTCCATAAGTATGAGATTAGCCAAGTCCCACGAGCTCAAAACACGTACACAGATGCATTAGATCACTTGGTCGCAATCAAGGACACGGATTTCTTAGGCACAATCCCAGTGGAAACTCTTCCGTTACCAAGCATCGAACAAAAAGATGTCCTAACGACAACTATTATGGCCCAAAACTCGTGGATAAGCCCCATTCTGAAATATTTACGAGATGGCAAGCTTCCAGAGAATAAGTTAGAAGAACACCATATGCAAGCTTGAGCTGCTATGTACTGCATTATTGATAACATGCTCTATAGAAAGGACTTTTCAACTCTACTCCTCAGATGTACCAATGGCCCTGATTGTGACATCGTCTTTGAAGACATTCAAGTCAGGCACTATGAAAATCACGCTGAGGGGCTATCTTTAGCTCAAAAAGTGCTTTGGCAATGTTTTTTTTTGCCAACCATGAAGAAGGATGCGATCAGCCTTCGATGTTGCTAACCTTTGCCCATATGATGAGAGCGTCATTGTGGGGTGATTGGATTCCCCATGCATCATCGTTTACAAAAATGATGCATTTAGAAGTAGTCTTAGCTCTCTTGGTGGGTCTTTCTGACTCACAATCCATAGATAAGACGTAGCTCGCATTTCAAACGTAATGTTTGTGTGACCCACATGAGGTACCTGTAATATGTGGTCTGCCATAAATGGTGTAGACAGTTCTTACCATAGCCAGTTGCTTTTACTCAGCTTACCGCAATGGCTGAACTAATGATTGGGATCACTAGGGTCGCTACGTTGCAGGTCCCACCACATAATCTCCCAAATGACCTCTTCTAATTAGACCTTCAATTACGTCCTTGAGTGACCTACATTCTAAGGTGTTATGCCCAATATCATTATGGTGGCATAAAACCTATTAGCGTCCTTGTACTTGTGTAGGGTTTTCAGGGGTCTAGGATGCCCGAAATCCTCTTGGTGCTTTTCTGTGGTAAATATCCTATCCGAGGTGTCAGGCAGGATACTATAATTATCATAGCGACTTTGAGGTTTAGGTCACTCCCTCCTTGCTTTCTTAGTTGGTCGAACTTCAGTGCCAATATTCTAACCTATTTCACTTTTTCTGTGGTTACTCTCTTTCTTGTTCTGATTGAAGGCAAAGCCATCTGTCTCACTTTTCTATCCAGGTTTCTTTGAATCAAAGGTCTCCTCCCATCTGACCTCTTTTGCGGCCCGCTCATAAAATTCTTCCAAATCTCTTACCAGAGATTTGTAAATACTCTCGTATAATTTTCCATCTTTATGAAAACCTGCTGAGATCACCATTAGAATGCTGTCATCTGAGGGGTTGTCTATGTTATTTACCTCGCTATAGAACCTAGTGATATAATCTTTCAATGACTTGTCTCTCAGTTGAAAAATTATAACAAGGTGACAAGACGATGCGAGCTATCTCCTCAAAGCTCTGTATTGGTCAATAATTTTTTTTAGCACTCCTCCCAGCTTCTAATGCTACGAGCTGGAAGGTTCTTAAACCACACCCTAGGTACATCTCCAAGAGTAGCTAGAAAAATATGGCACTTGACCAGGGGTTGGTTGTCTGGAGATCCATCTAGATGTTAAAGGCATCCAAATGATCATAAGGATCGCTTTTCCCATCATATGATGGGATAGCAGGGACTTTGAACTGGTGAGGAAGGGGTTCTGTTTTAATTTCCTTAGAGAATGGCTTGACTGATCCTGAATTAAGAGGTGTTTCTCCAATCAATGGACCCTCTATAATAACTCTTTCATCATCAAATTTTACGTTTCAGACCGATGACCTCTAATGTTATCACAAACTGCGTTTAGGCCTTTAGTGTGATGTGAACGTCTAGGTCATCTACTTTTATCATGATCGCAATTTTGGGGATCTTCCGACTCAGGTCGCGAACTGGAGGAGTGAATTGAATTTGCACGTCGAGGTCCTTCCCCTGTCAGCTTCTCTCCTTGAACCTATACCTCTCTTTATGGCCTTCGGTATGTTCTTCGTATTGTTGTAGCTTCAGCCTGTCTTTGGACTCCATGGGTGTGCACTTGAGTTAACGCTGCAATGGTCTCAACAAGCTTTCTAACTATTCTTTCGAGCACCTCCTAGCTTCGATGCAACACCTGTACACCGTCAGTTTCTGGGGGAATGGAAGAAGTGCTTGCTAGGACTGGACTTCCTTCTTCTAACATGTTTCGTTGTTATTGCTGATGACCATCCAGCTAGTTTGTGGTGGCTCCAGAGATTCTAGTTATTCTTCCTCTTACCATCTCAGTTGTTAGGGGGAATCACTGGAATATCAGTCTAGTCCTACTGGACGTGCCAAAATGTTGACGATCAATCTTGGTGATCGATCAACCAAGGGTTCTAGAACCCAAACTGCTATATGAGACGTGAAAATATGGAGAAATGGCAAGAGCAAGAAGAAGAATAGTAAAATGAACACACAAGATTTTATCGTAATTCGACTAAAGTCAGCATGGCCCCTACGTACACGGTGATTGTGTTTGCTTTAAGGTTGTTTCTCTACTCAGTTTACAGAGTTACAATGCTTATGATTTTATCTTTATTTCAACAGGGTTTCTGCATATATATTTTTATATATCTATTACAATGAACTCTCCTCCTATTTATAGGAGTTAGGAAGGTTACAAGTTATAATTTATCATTGTAAAACTATGATTATAGCTGCATTAGACAATAAATGCTAGGTGTCGGTTAATAAATGTGGGGCAAATCATTGTCGGACTTTGTAGGCTAATTTACAAGTTGGAAGTGTGTTCAAACTGTCAGTCAGATATTAGCTGAAGCTCACTATAGTCTTGGTTTGCTAGAGGCTTCAAGCTCGCGCTGCACGATTTGTTAACCGATTTTAGTGACTTTACTCCAAATTAGGCTGCCCCATTGAGCCTTTGCTGGCTCATTTCATTTAGTCCATGAAATGCCCATAACAACTATTGAACATTATCTTACATGTTTTGGTTTTCATATTAAGGAATTAAGCACTTGATGAAACTTTTGCTTACTCTTTAGACTTATAATTGATATTACTTGCATTGGGTGTTGGAATTTTTTACCGCATGCTTTTGGCTTCTACTGTTGTGCTTCTATGGTTTTCCAGGCACATCTCCAGGTTCCTCAAGTGGTTCTCCAACATATAGAGATAGTGATTGCATCACTATCTACAGATTTCTTTCCAAACATATAAGTATGCTAGCCACAGTTCATCATGCATGGTGGCATGAAGCTGACAATCTTAACTGTGCAGTCATTAGTATCTTTCGTTCATTTAGTCCTTGATTTTGGAATTTAACTTTACTTTGTTTCAAAATCCTGTCATTGAAGTTAAATTAGACCAAGTTTAATGAATTTTATGATATATATAGTCATGTAATGTTACTTCGCTGAACAAATACACTGATTAGTTATCAACAACGTTCTTCACAGATGGCTCCTTTGTTAGTGGACTTATTAATATACAAGAAAATGTATAGACCGTTCTCTAAAATTTCAACTGATTTGAAGTTGAGGTTGTTTTGCAATGAACCTAAAATTCTAGATGTTTGTATGCATTTTTCATATATAATAGGTGCTTTTGATTGGTGTCTTTATCTTAACTTCAGCAAAAAGTCACTTGGGTCATGTGCGAAATTAATCCATATTTGTCAATTGAATCATGGATTGACTTTTGTTTCTTGCTCTAGTTTTTAACCTTCTCTCCCTGCAAGTCAGGATACCAAGAGAAGGAAAAAGTATAAAATAAATAAATGGAAATTAAAAATTTGAACAAATATTATGATGAGGGAAAGTGCTAAAAGAAATACAAAATGTGGCAAAAGACATTAAATTGAAAGGTTAAGTATTAATAACAAATTATGATATGCTTTCTCAATATGTTACATCAAAAATTTAGAAAACAGGAAGCTTCAGAAGCATGTGGCTCCCATCCTTAGCTATTCTTGATAGCACTTCCCCTCGCAAAAACAGAGGCATTGAAGAAGGAAAAAAAATTCAATGTCAGTTGGTAAGGCCTGCCTGACAGATAATTAGGATAATTTTTTGAGAGGACAATGAATTAGAGAAAATTCTGCAACACAGACAAAAATAGCATTTTTGTGTAGTGATCTCGAAGTAGCTAGATGACTTAGTCAAATAATCAAATATTTGCTCCCCCCAAAAGGAGAAAACCAATCAAACACAAACAGAAGAAAGGGTCAACTCGACTGACTGGCATCTTCTAAAGTAATACGAAGAAGGTGGAAAAAAAAAATATACTTACCGAGGATCACTTTCAAAAGATATGTATATAAGAACTTTGGTTCTGAACATAATCCAGATGATTAAATTTACCTTTAAGTTATGGAATCCATCACCGGCACGAATGGAAACTTTTCTTGGTGTAACTCGCATCAAGCTTGAAATCCATATAAAGAACAACTGTCACAGACAAAAATAAATTCAAAATCACGAAACAACATTAAACCACGCAAACAAATACAAGATCCCGATGTAAAAAAAAAGAAAACTTAGAAACTTTTCCAAATGTTTTTAAGTTGAATTTATGCTAAATGCATACTTACAGCCTGCCTTTCTTTCAAAATTGAATATTAATCGAATAAGGCTGCGTGCCATCAGATCTGAAATCAACAATGGCATTATGAGTTGTCTCTCTTTGTAGTAATAGCATATGTCCGCATTCAAAGGGAATGCAGAAAGCGAGGACTCACTACCAATTAGTTTCAAGATGATCGTCGCGAAGAGGCGAAGAGGAGAAACGCCATTGCCAGGCTTGTGGGAGCTTACACTCCAAGCAGCTTTCTTTGCTATCTCTTTGATGTTGTCGTCTACAATCAAGAGTTGGTTATCTCCGACAAGGTTTCCTTCATCTTCTCCCTCTGATAATTCTACTGCCATTTCTATGATCCTATACACCGCTAAATTCCCAAGTCAATTGGGCTTGAAGTTCAAATTCCTACTTTAAAATTTGAAATATGAATCAATGGGCCAATCTCAACTAATAATTTGACATTGAAAGAAAAATTTGAATTGTAATACCCAGAAGCCATTTATTTCAAGAATTAACCCAGAAAAATAAAAATTTAAAAAAAAAAGAAGAAGAGTAAATAAAACAGGACAAAAGCGAATCTACTACTTTGTTGAGAACAATAACAATCAGTAAATGCTTAAAATATCAAATAGCTAAAATGCAATACTTAGTTTTCAAAGACACATCAAAAGCGAAATTAAATAAGTTTTGACTGGGAATAAAATTTGCAAACAATAGCAAAAGGTGGGGGTTTAGAGTTACAGTGAAAAATTTATACATCTAAGAGGTGAGACTTGAGGGAATCAGAGCTCTAGAGGAAAAGTGATAAAGAAATAAAAGTTTTCTACTATTAATTTACCAATCCTTGTAGTGGCATATGGGAGCGATAATGAAGGACGGTGATGTGGGCTTCAAAAGGTGGGGTTTCCGTCACTAATGCTGCTCGGCATACACAAGCCGCAACTCTAAGCTTTTCTCATATGTTTGTCCTCCTCTCGTTGTTATCTTCAACCAAACCCCTTCATCGACATCTTCAAACCCCATTGCCATCTTCAACGGCTGTCGCCCACAGCTTCACCCTTGATCAACTTCACCGTCGCTCCCCTGCCTTCGTCCTCCTATCTCACAGGTCCCTTCACTGGTTATATGTGGGGCAAAAGATTGGATCTAATCCAAGTCACTTATCAACAGTCCAGTGTTTAAGGGCAAATTCATAGGTTGCATTTACCCCTATCAAATTTTAAAAAGAGATCTGCACTGTTTATTTAATGATGTAGCAGTGGTCCATAGTAGTTTTTTTCCTAAGCTTTTTTTTTTTTCATTTTGGAAGGTGGGGAAGATTACACTACGAAGATTTCATGGGGCTCAGAGGACAGACCAATGAAAGCGTTCCATTTAATCCTATGGAACTAGTTGGCATTATCAATGCTTATATTTTTACAGACTATTATAAAATTGCCATGGTATAATTTTAGAGTATTTTAACATTTCATTTTTTCGAAGATACCAATTTTCTCCATTTCATCCTTAAAAAAAAACTTTCTTCATTTCATCCTTCAATTTTTTAATTTAAATCATATCATTAACTATCTGTTAAATTAACTATTTGTTAAATTAATAATGAAAAAAATTGATATGACTTAATGAAATTGTCATATATATTATAAAATATCACATAAAAAATTAGATGAATTGAATTTTTCTTAATTGAAATAACCGAACTTTGGATTTATAAAAAAAATTAGACTTAAAAAAAAACTCTAATATCATGGGCTTGCTTTTTTTTCCTTTTTCAACTAGTAAAATAAAAGGCATAAAAGATAACTTTTTTAGGGGGCTTTATTTTTTCAAAATAATTAATTTAGTAGAAAATTAAAAAAATCATAAAATATAAAATCACTAATTTTTATTTTATTAAAAAATAAAAATAAAATAATAATAATAATTTTTAGGGTTTTATGAATCCCTCCTGATTAAGTAGTGAAATATTTAATAATATTGAAAATATTAAATATTTACAAATTTTATGTATTATTTATTTAATTAATTTTTAATTTATTATAAAATTTTAAAAATAAATTAAATAAAAGCACATAAAATTTTAAAATTTTTATATTTTTAAAATCATTATTATTATGGATATTTTCTGGTACTACGCAAAATGAGATAGCAATAGCAAAGCCCCAGCAGCAAATAGGTCCAATTGAGGATAGAGCTAAGATCACCGGATCACTAGCTACAAGAGTACAGAACAAACTAGAAGTCCTAACTCATTAAGAAATGAGCTCCGGCTCGCGAAGGCCAACAATTCATCTTGTGTGAGCTTGCATTGTCAAAGGCAAGCTTGCAAGCTCAATCTCATAATCGAAGGCTAGCAACGACCCCAGATCATGAGTCCTAGCTCATGGAACACAACGTCTTGCCTAACTAATGACTCATCGAGGTTAAACCTGAAGCAAGCACCCTCTTAGACCAAGATTTGTGGGGCCAGTCTGCAAGAAGCAACTAACACGGGCCCACCTGTAGAAAGCAATCTATAGAAATTGGCCAGCAGTCTGTAGAAGCCGATTTACAGAAGTTGTACTTATCATTCATATTTATTATTTGATGTAACAGAAATTTAACTTATAAATTTACATTTGTAACTTCCCAGCCTCTATAAATAAGAAAGGGGAGGTCATTGTAAGACAGTCTGAGAAACACATATTAAAACTCTGTAGAAATTTTACTAGAATAATAAAACATTACTATGGATATAGAGACTGGTGCTGTCCGATTTTAGCCAAACCACGTTAAAAATCCTTCTGCCTCTCCATCTCTTCATTATTCACTTGCATAACCAGATTGCAATTTGAGTCCTTAAGAACTCATCAGGTTGGCTGAATTTAGACCGAACCAAATTCCATCGTTAACAATTATATATTTAATAATCAGTGCCCTTTTAACAAATGCTTGAGTTTTGACCCAAGTTAAAAATAAAATATAGTAATATAATACTTTTAATAAAGTGTGTGAGATTAATAGATTATGTTATAAAATTAAAAAATGATATGGAATATAAAAAATTTATGATAAAGATAATGTAAAAGAGGAATATAATTCTTTCTTCATTTTTACTTCTTACCACACAATATATAAGGAGACATAAACCCTATTTATAGGCATAAAATTATAAGAAAAATCACATAATTAAATGTTATAACATTAAGTATGGTAGTAGAGTATTAAATATCACGACATAAATTTCTAACCATGACCGACGTGACAATTCCTAATTGATAATCACTAACCTTTACTTTTATTTCCATTAACCTTATTATTCATACTTGTTTCACTAGTTTCAAATCTCTTCTATTTACATTTAATTGATTCATTGAGAAATTATAATCTTATAGAAGGAAAGAGATATATTGAGATTAAAACATATTCATGTAATGCACAAGTGTCACAACCTACGTATGATACATCCTCCTGGAACAATAGTTTTTAGATTTACATAAAGTTTTCAAAACAATATGCTTATATAATGAACTTTATTCTCATATGCTTCTAAAGACTCACTATAGTGGTTGTGAACATATCAGCTATTATTTCAACAAGACTAGCATCCATCCTTATGTTCTGATGGAGGAAATCAATAATATTTTGAGAATCTGAAAAATGATTCATAAAAGAGTGAATCTAGGATTCAGTGAGATAAATTCATATTATTAAATAACAATACACATATACACTACAACAAATTAAACATAATTCATGCCAAGTGTAATGACCAAATCATAGATTTTTAGAGATTAGCCTCTGAATGATATTATATCATTTTCATGATCACACATTATAAAGAATCATGATTTTCATGTGACCTTATATCCTCTTCATCACCCATTATGTTGGCTTATCACAGTTTATCTCTATTAAGTGATTTACAAACTCATAAATAGTCACCTTTTGGATGGTATCACCCAACAACTTCATTATCACACTATAAGGAAACATATGCATTATAGCTTCAGTAGCTAACCTCAGTTATCACAATTTTAAGTCACATTATCGTACTACAATTTAACATTTCAAGGCATATAGGTCAGATGCATAAACAAAATAATAATAATAATAATAACATTTAAAACCCTATTTGTTACTCCATTCCCACCTTATCTTGCACAAACCCCGCCCTTTCTCTCAAGCTCTCACCTTATACCATTCACTATATTTTGGAGCGCACAGATACAGGATTCGATTCAATACCCTATCACATCCCATCATTACATTTTATTCTTATCATTTATCATCCTATATCTTTTGGGGAAATTCAAACATTTTAAGAGTATCATAATATTTGTCATTCACATTATATCATTTCTACATCTCACATATCATCATTAATCATCATTCCATAATCATCAATCACACTTCATCAACATTAATCACAATTCACCTCATTTCTTATGAGGAAATTCCTTAATATAAACAATATCATCATTTCAATAATCAAACCACACATTTTTGTTCAATTTCAAATTCAATCACACTGTCAGGACAACTATCAATATCACTATCATCATATCATATATTATAAATCATCCTAATGAGGAATTCTCAATATTTCTATGGTATCATTTTCATCACAATCATGTTATATAATTCATTTCTACTATCAACATAATTACATGTTTTTTCATCAGATTATCATAATATCTATTATTCACATTTCATCATCCTGATATCATATATCATTTCTTAGGGAGATTTCAAGATTTTAAACATTATATTTCCTTATAACAATCATGTTTCCAAATTTACATTCCATTACATTTTTATCATTATTCACATCAATTATATGTTTTTTTTTTCATTACAATTCTAATCACATGGATTACATCCCACCACTAGGACAATCATACCTCACTTGTCCAATTATTTTAATAGTTGTCAGATTTATCATCACAATATCAATAGGACTAACCAATCATTCGGTACATTATTATTATTATTATTATTATTATTATTATTATTATTATTATTATTTATTATTATTATTATTATTAGTTACCCATTCAAAATTTCTTAACTATTATATTCGAATTAGCTAGAATTCATACCTCTCAATGCATAATCCCTCGCCATCATCTTATCTTGCATATTTTGTCATAATATCACTATTCATTTTATCTATCCAAGGATCCAAATCATTTATTTTTACAAGGTTAACTTCTTAATTCCCAACATATTTTCACACGATTAATTCCTCGTACTCTACCATTTAATTATTCAATCACTTCTAAATCTAACCAAATTATCCATACCATTATCAAAAGATGTTATAGGTGCCATATCGTTTATTTATTAGTATTTCAAGCTAATATGGCTTATACTCCAATTCCATGATTCACGGTTTGAATCACTTTTCCTTACATATAATTCACAATTCTAATAGCAAAAACAAAGCATGCCTTCAGGCATTTGCAATTTAAATTAAAAATTTAGCCTATTTTTTCACAATTTGAATCAACCTTCCCTAACTCTGTTTTTTATCTTACTTGCGATTCAAATCTCATTCAATCCTAGACTTTCCAAAAGTTTGCAACTTTTGATGAGCAGACTTGCAATTTGAACTATTTTGACTTGTGTCGAATCGAATCCTTCACATTAAGTTCCCCATGATTTTAATTATGATCCTACTCGACTTTGAATTTCTAGGCTCACGATTCTAATCACACGCCCAGATTTGCACAAGTCTTTGATGCAACTACACCTTTCTTCAAGGACAACTCTTATTTCCTTAACCAGACTTCATATGCTAACTTAGTCAACTCTTAATTGTGAAGGAACTAAGCATAAAAACCAAACTTTTCTAATCATACAATTATGTTCTTGTCATTAACACCAATCAAAGTCAATCTTCCCTATAAGCTCACATAATATCCATTTTCTTTCACACAAGCAATAGATCATTGATTTACTATCACTTAACTATATTAAAACTCATAAGAAATGTAAGAATTACTCATGGAAAGGGCTGAGAATAAAAGATTTAACTGATTCGACCAAAAGCTTTAACACTCTCTATGAACAAGAGAGAAAACATATTAGATTCCTTGGATTTTTAAGAATTTTCTCGCATCAAATTGTCAAATATAATTAGATCATGACTTTAGTCCATAAAACAAGTTAGAAGTAGAAGATTTGAGCCTAAAAAACACCAAAAAATCCATATGAGTTTCTGGGTTAAATAGTAAAATAAATATGACTATTAAATTAAAAAATTCATAATTCAAATTTTACTCAATGAATCAACATGATTTTTATATCAAATTGTAAAGGAAGAAAAGAAGAATCATCAGTAAAAATTTGAAAAAATAACATGAAGGAATGATTACTCACTTGAAGAGAGAGAAAAAGAAGTGTAGAGAGAGAGCTCCAAGTTGAAGGAAAACTTGTTGCATGATAATGTAATAAAAAATGGGTAAGGGAGAAGAAGAAAAAGAGCAGTCAACTTATGAGGGGCAAAATAGGAAATGTTGGAGTCAACTTCTCATCTTTGACTCTTCCTTGTCATTTCTTCCTTTAATAACCTTACCATTTCTCTCAACTTTGAGTTCAAATTTAACATACCCACTAATCACCAGTGACTTTGAAATTTTAACATAAATTAGTTAAATCAATTACCTTCATAATAGCTATAATTTTGTGCTCACTGGGCATCCATAACCCTAGTTTCAATTTCTCTGAAGTTTACCAATAATTAAATTTCGGAGAGACAAATTTTATTCTTTGAACATCCAAGAGGGGAACTTCGCTCTTCTAAGAGTTCCAAAAATTCATATAATCTAGTTCTACTATATCTGATGCCCTGTGTCTCAAAATTCCTGGTGACAAAGTTCTTAAAATTTTCAAATTCGCTCCTTTAGGTTTTTTTGAAAGCCAATTTATTATTAAAAATTAATTTTTTAAAAAAATCAGGGTATTGCATAAAAGAAGGTGATGGGGGAATGTACAAGGAGGGAAAAGTGAACCATTCATTATTCAATGAATTCATGATAAGGTAAACTATTCATTATTCAACAGAGTCATAGCACTCTCCCTTAGATGTTCACTTTTCATTAGTAAATTGTCTTATTAAAAACCTTGTTTGGAAAAACTTAGTGGGATAAAAACCTTGGTAAAGGAAAAGAGTACAGTGCATACTTACTCTCTCTCTTATGACTATATCACTTGAGATTTTTAAGCCAACGCATTTCAATATTATGAGTTAACTTTTAAATGTTGCGGTAGAAAGTAAATAGTCAATTTGAGATTAAGTCTTGTGTGGATCGAATAAAAATCTAGCATCTGCATAACTAATTAGTTCTTATCTAGACTCATATGGATAAGATAGTCTCATATCACTTATCCCTTGATGATAACGAAAATATGCTCCATTCCGATGCCTTCTGTTTGGAGAAGCACTATATCTTACTAATAAACTTATTAAGAAAGCTAAATCAAAATGTGTATTATTAGTAAGATATATTAGTGCATCAATTGCACTAAGATATGATACTTCAGGATCAAGAAGTTCTTCATTATTACCAAAAAGTTGAAGAAGGCTCCTTATTAGTATCAAATGATTAAACAACCATTGGAGTATTCAATGCATGTGATTTATTCATTGTAATACCTTAAAAAAAGTTATTGATGGACTAAAGTGAAAAATTTAAAAATTCATTGGGGGTAGATTGTAATTTCTTATTCTTCAAAATGACCTATTTGAAGTTGGTGGAAAGTCGATGGGGCCAAACTATAATTTGTCCCATTTCCTTTTATGTATATATTTTCCCAGCTACTCTTTCTTCTACATGAGCTCACCAAACTCTTCCTGAAGCTTCCCTCCTCCGGCTGCAACACTTTCTACTCTATTCGGTGTTGTCGTTGTCTAGTAAAATTTTGGCCAGCGACCTCCTTCTTCCCTAACGCTTTCTTTTCCCTTTTCGAGTGCGATTTCCTTCAGCCAACGCTCCTCTATTCTGCTACGCCCTTTGATGGATCCATTTCTTCCTCTTCAACTATCACCAATCAACGTGATTCGACCATCAGTCATCTTCCTCCAGCACTCTCTGGCATCCTTTCTTCTCCAGCAGCTTGGCTCTCTTTCTTCTTCTTTATCGGCATGCTGTTTAGCCAATGCCCCAAATCGACTTACCGGTGACGATTCGACCAGTAATGAGCTCCCTACCTACACTTTGGAAGGTGGTGAGTAATCCTAGAATAAAAGAGTTATTCTATGATAACACTATAGTTAGTCTGCAAGAAATTTCCTTTGAAACCCTTACTGTTTGAACTAGAAGAAATTTGAAATTTCTCTCGTTGTTTTGCATTATTTTGCTTCAGTAGCATTCCTTCCGAAGGACCAAGCATATTGACATTCAATTTTGGAGCCTTAGCTGACTTAGCTTTCTAAGGATTTTCTAAAATGAGTGGACAATCCTCCTCACTTAATGATCTCATGTGTAAACATAAAATAATTTTATTATATGCAATATTATGAATCCTTTTAAATAATGAGATTTTCCTATATGTTGAAGTGGTTTCAAAAGTCTATTTATATATTGTATGTGTACATGAAATAGTTTGCTATGATTAAATAATGCATTTTCAACTTGTGTTATGTCATTGGAATTGGCAATTCTATTTTCTATATGCTGGGTAGATATAAAAATGCATCAGCCAGTTTATGTATGTTTTGATAAATGTTACTTACTCAAAATAATATTTTCATTTTACATAATATTTTTAGATTGTTGGTTTAAGATACTGGACCTATTGAGAAATTTATTGGTAACCCTCAAGTGCATTTGTGAACAAAATATCATACGGGCGTGATGAATGGATACAAGCGTGATGGATGGCTTTAGGAATTCTTCCATTGGGGTTCAAGTTGGTTGCTTTGCATAAGCATTATTATATTTATAAAACTTATTGCATATTTTCTTATGTCTTTATCGTGATGGATATTTTCCATAGTATCATGTATTGTTGTATATTTCATTTTGTTAAATATCATATTACAATTGTTTAACTATCCTAATAGATAAAGCTTCCAAACTTGTGAAGTCATGATATTCAAATGGGTAAGCATATTTTCACAGCCATACACATATATATATACTTTTGAATATGATTTTTAAATGGGATTTTTGGGTGATCATAAAATTGTTTACTCATTGAGTTTCTATAAAACTCACCTCTTTCTTTTCCATGTTTTTTCAGAGCCCAGAATACTCTTACCATCCTTCCACTCTACACTGATACGGGATCTACTCTTGGATCGAGTGGATCATCCCTACGGAGAATAAAGGTATATAAAGTGGTGGAAAATCAATGGCAATTGGTAGGATTGTATATGCATGTACTGTGTATGATTGTTGAATACCCAATAGAATGTATATTATGTAGTTTGGGCCACTGCATTTTATTATATTATACAAGTTATAATAGGTGTGCAACCCTTATGTTGTTGTATAGACCTTGTGGCCAAGTGTTCAGAAAATAAAGGAAACTTTGCCAGATTTTCATTAGAATTTTAATATATATATATATATATATTTCATTGTGGATTGATGAAATAGTGAATTATTAGTATGTAATTACATTGTAAGACTTGCAGAGGATTTCCTGATGGAAGGGATTTCCTAATGGTGACCTTATATGCCAGTCATGTTCCATGGATCGGGTCATTATATTCATGCAAAAATGTTTTAGGACCTTTTTGATGTCATTTGATTGATAAATAAATATTTCATCATTTAAATGCTTGATTTGTTTAGCCAGGACAAAAATTTTATCTTTTCAAGATTTTTCATTTCAAACTCCATTTACAAATATTCTACTGTCTTTGGATGCTCTTTATAGAGTTCTAATAATGTTTAAATCATTATATATAAGAAGTATAGTAAACTCATATTTAGATTTATTTATAAAAACACAGAGGCAGATAGGATCATTTTTATATCCTTTTTTTAACAAATATTTATTGAGATAATTGTAGTATATTTGTCTAGATTATTTTAATCCATACAAAAATCTTTGTAATTTAATTAAATACATTTCTCAGTAATTTAAATTGTATGCTTTGAGCATATTAAATTCTTAAGGGATTTTCATACATATATCGTTATAATTTTTTTTCACACATGTAATAACATGAAACTAAATCTATTAGATGCATATCAAGTTTTGATATTGTTGTACACTAAAAATAGCCTCGTGCTGACGAGTCCCCAAGGAACCAAGGATCAGTCCTCGCGCTTTAGTGAATAGCCTTCAGGAGCTCAACGACAATGAGTGTCAAACTCTGTCTCGCTCGCCTCGCTCGACCATGGTCTGAAGGGCTACGCTCCGGTGACAACATGACTCGGCGACAATGGGCTCAAACATCGACCCAGCGATCATTCCGCTTGCGCCCACCTCCTCGCTATAGTAACCCTAGCGGCTCCCCAGCAAAGCTCTTGCTTGAGACAGCAGAGCACCTTGCCTGACATAATGGTAGCTACAAGTCTACATGTCGGCCTAAGAAGGCCTGCTTCACAGCCCATTGCCGGGGTACAGACTTCTTAATATCTTTTCTCATTTAATTGATGTAACACAACTGTAGCTAGCATTTAATGTATGTCTACTCTCCTTCTTCTATAAATAAGACTGCTTTGTTAGCAGAAGGGAGAGGCCAATCTTGTAAATAAAAACTCTTACAAATTATCAATAAAACTTTCGTCGTGGACGTAGGGTCCGATACTGTCGAATTTGGCCGAACCACGTTAAAAATACTGTCCTTCCTTCCCTCTCTTCCTCCTGGCTCATCTCCAACACTTCAAGGGCGGCATTGATTCCTGAAATCCACATTCCGTTGGCCGAAGTTTGGCTCCTCCACACGGACCAGATTTTG
This sequence comes from Saraca asoca, assembly GCA_026873985.1. Lineage (NCBI taxonomy): Eukaryota > Viridiplantae > Streptophyta > Magnoliopsida > Fabales > Fabaceae > Saraca > Saraca asoca. Next base: position 2,463 of record JANHAO010007759.1, on the reverse strand, counting down.
ACGTCGACAACAGATATATTGCTACAAAAAAATTTGCATCCACCACATGCAAATATCTATTTCTCATAGCCAATGACAATACTTTTGTGCTACAAATCATGTTTTATATTTAAAATTTCAAAAAAAATTTCATTTTCTTGGTACAATTATACATTTGTACCATGAATTTAAGATCCTTACTATCTTTTATCATATATATCACTAATTTGTATGAAAAATGTTATTAACAATGATATCTCTCTTGGTTCCATTTTTCGCATTAAAGACATAATTAACTGAGATCTTTGTTTGCATAAATTTTAGATACATGAACTTCTTCGAGAAGTTTGTTATTAATTATTTCCTAAATCCTTGAATGAAAATTTCCACAATTTTCACAAGGCCCTGGTGTCTTATGTCTAGTTGGAGTAGAAGGATGAGAGTTAGATCCTCTGGGAGGGTGATAACTAAAAGTAGTAGCACCTATAGGTCTTCTACTCTAAGTACCCGCACCTAAATGTTATGAGGATATAGGTAGCTTAGGTTTCCCCAAGGAAGGCACACCAAAGGCTACAAATATCCATCTTCTAAAATCTCCACTAGGGCCCTAAGATCTAAATCTCTTTCTTGAACTACCTGCAACAACTACTCTTGCCTCTTCCCTTTCTTGCTGCCTTTGTAATCTTTGTTAAGTCAATTCATCCACAAGATCACCTATAACTCTCTGTAAGTTTATAGCCCATGCTGGGGCATTTGAAGTAGAAAGACCTACTGAAGCTCCAAATGTGGAAGGAACCTCTAAGTCAAGTTGGTAAATTCTTGACTACACTTCTACTCGTGCAACCTTGCCTCAGCCTCTAGCACGACCTTGGCTCCTAAGTCTACCCTGACCTCGAGGTATAGGTTAGGAAGAAGAGCATGGTTCATGGAAAGCTCTTTCAGATGCTTTTTCCACTCAGCGTCTAGAGTAAGCCGAAAATCGAGTCCTAGATAATATTTTCCTATTATCAAATAGGAAAATTCATTTAGGCAAGGTTTAAACACACTGATACATGAATGATTGAAAGAATTAGGCAATGTGGAGATTGTTCAACATATTCATGGCGTGGGTATCAACACATTCTAGTTCATGTGTCATGCTTCTGGGCACACTAACACGAACTCAGTATGCCTATCCTATCTTGGTAGTTGGAGGCCTCTATTATGCACCTAAACCCTAAATCATGCTCTGATACCAACTTTGTCATGCCCCAATTCACAAAACGTGATCGGTGTAGAAGGTCACCATCACAAAACCTCCTACAAGCCTTACAATGTAATTAACATACCAATGACATATAGTTTCATCAATCCACAATAAAATATTTATATATTAAATTCTAATAAAAATTCAACAGAGTTTTCTCTATTTTTCAGACACCTAGCCTCAAGGCCTATATAACAATAAAAGAGCTACACACCCACCACAACCTGTATAACATCATAGTAAATGCGGTGGTCCAGATTATACAATCTATATCCTACTGGGTATCCAGCAATCATACACAATACATGCATATACAATCCTACTAACTACCTTCAATTTTCTACCATTTATATGTTAGATTTGCTTCAGCCAAGAAGGAGAAAATTTCAAAAAAATTTCAGTGAAGAAGAAGCTCATGGCCGAAACTCATCTCCCAAGATCCATTGGTTTGAGGCTCCAATGTATCATTACATCAAATACAAAATAAAAGGAAGCAAAACTAACCTTTAATCCAACTCCAATCGCAGTGAAAACATCTGAATCTACCAGTCACCAAGCAACCCAAGGGTGTTACCTCCACCGGAGATGCATGCTGGAGAAGACCTCAGATGACCTCTTCAGCTTCTCTACTTGTGCTAGTAAGCCTCCGAAAGCTTAAAGGACCAAGATGGAAGCTGAAAAGTCATCAGAATGCCATCGACTTTCTTCTTCCCTTTCGGCTCAGCCATGACCGAACCACCTTGAAGAACCTTTCTTCATTTTCAGCTGAACTCTTCAGCCAATCCAAAGGGAAGACAAGAGAGAGCATACTAAAAACAATTTCCCATTCAATCGCCACTGGATCCGGTCGAGGAAGGTGGTTCCTCCTACGGGCGATGCTCTCCCTCCTTCGACGTCTCCGTCTTCTCCTGCGTTGTGCAATGGCCAAACTTGGCCAAAATGGGAAGATGAAGATATGCCCAAAACGGCATCGTTTTGGCCAAGCTACTTAGGCCCAAAATGACGTCGTTTCGTGCAATAGGAAAACTATTTTCTGATTTGCACTTTAGTCCTTGGAGTTCTAAATAACTCTAATTTCGGCCCAAGCAATTCCATTGAATTACAATTTGGTCCCTGAACATCAACTATATTCAAACATTGGCCATATCATTCTCTGTTATGCGTGTGACCCAGTAGGCCCCCAAAATATTGACAAAAGTCCAAAATGCCCTTCAAACCCTTTGAAGGCATATGAAATT
>JANHAO010007758.1:0-19882 GCA_026873985.1 Saraca asoca | reverse complement strand
AAACTAAGGGAAAAGTTAAACAAAAACCACAAGTTAATGACTATTTAAGAGGTAAAATCTATCATTTTTATAGGTATATTTTCTATTTATCAAGGATTGGTTGGGCCAAACTATTTAAAGGAACACCAGCGATTGCTCTAGCGATGGGAGCAATAGACGAGTTTGTTGTCGAGACATGGCCATCTGGAGTATGGAATTGCACATTTAAGGCTCTAGTGGCTCTTCCCTTGTCCATTATAGTAGGAATGAACCAGAATAGGTGAGATCCCCATAGACAATGCCAAAATGTTGTCGTCAAATTTTGGTTATGCACCAAACTCCGGCCAACGGGGGGATTTTTTCGAGATCTTAAGCCTATATCCAGTTCAGATGCAATAGAATGACGAAATAAATAAGGATGAAGGAAGAGTGGAGAAGAAGACATAAGGTTTAACATGGTTCAACTAAATCTAGATATCACTGGACCCTACGTCCATGGCAGTGTGCTATTGCAATGGTATATTTAGAATGTTACAATGTTGCTCTTTGTTTTGGTAGAACGTTTGCAGAAAGATTGGCCTTCTCCCTCCTTCTAGCAATGCAATCCTATTTATAGAGGAAGGAGGAGTTACATGCATTAATTACAAGCTACAGTTTTATTACATCAAGATATAAATAGAAAAGATAGTAAAAGGTGACAAACTAGCTGTTACTGAATGTAGGTTACGGGATGGGCCCCCTAGGTCGACTGTAGACTTGTGTCTATCTGCACCAGTTGCTTGGTGCTGCTGTAGCAAGGTAGCGGGCTTGAGCAGAGTGATCGACTACCTGATGAGCTAGTGTTGTGATCTTCTCGATGCATCACTTCCTCGCTGCCTCGCAAGGTGAGGCTTACTTCACGGGATAGTGCCGGGACTACTTTGCTATGCCACTTTCTGATGGGTGAAGCGAAGCTCACTGAATGCCTTTGGTGTGCCCAAGGCTACAAGCACTCAAACCAATTTTCACATATAACAGTATATGATGTTGTGATGTTATGATTGATGTTGGAATTATAATTATTGTAAGAGATTATATAATGCAAAGCTTGTCTATGTACATGGGACATGGAATCATACACAATGTTATGAATGATATTAAGATATATCCTATGAAATTGATAAGGTGTCCATTATGAGAATGAAATAATTGCATAATTGGCAACCTTTAAGGCTTGATATGTGAATGATGGGATGTAATGAGAAAAATGAATTAGATCATGGATTTGTGCATTCTAATATTATGAGAGGGATAAGGTTGCCTTGGAGGGAAAAGATTAGGATGAGTGGGATAAGGTTCGACCAGAGTAACAAGGAAGGCTATGTTATTTGATATGCATGGTTTTCTCCATATTGCTATTATATGAACATCAGAACTCAATATCATGAAATTGACGTACATAATGAACCTAAGAATGTGGCATATGGCTATAAGAGCCAGAATTGACACAATATGCTTAGAAATGAATTTATCTTAGAGGTGAGTCCCTAAATCCTCTATAATTGTTTATAGAATTGATATGGGAAATGATTATCTGGTTAAGTTATGGATATATGTATATATATGACTCTTATTGTGTGATAAATTCATGTGTTTGGTATGTATCTATCTCACTGAGCCCTAGATTCACTATTTTATGGATTGTTTTTTAGATACTCAAGAATTAGTTGCAAATCCCTTTATAGACAAGTAAGATGGATAACAATCTAATGGAAATTATGGCTTATACATTCATCACCATAGTTGATAGTCCTCTAAGTGCATATGAAGTCAAGATCCATTATATAATAATCTTAAAATTTGCTAGCTGTGAGGTACTGCATAAGGAAGAAATCATCCCTCTATAACCCCTAAACATGTTATTAAGGATGGGTTGATCCTTAGGGGATCCACTATCTTAGTTTCTTTTTTACCATCTTTTGACAATGTACATAGCATCGCCATCAAGTCCTTAAGGATAAAGTCAATCTAACCTATACTTTTGAATATTTATAAGCTATAGGTTAAACAAACTTTATTTTGTTTAGTCCCTAAAAGGACTTAGGGTGTTGTATTAAAATGCTTTGTAGAGTTAGCTAAAGAGTTGTAGTTGCTTTTTTTTTTTAGAAAAGTTGGATATTAATATCAAAAGAGGCATGTGCCTTAATGGGCAGTGACTCTGTATATTATGTAAGTTAAGGTTGTGTACATATATTAGTGGCTTGTGAACCCATAAGCTCTATTCTCTTTCTCATCAAGTAAATTTGAGTCATCTGCATATTAATGAAACTAAGTGAACTATGGTATAATGAAAAGAATGAAATCAAATTAAAGGTTGGTGATTATCAATGGAGTAATTAATATTCACGTTGGTCACGACCAGGAATTTGAGTCATGACAAAGGTGGTATTAGAGCATGATCTAGATTAAATCTATGAGTATAGGCATACATATAGATTGTCTAGAGTCATATAGTGGTGGTAGTTTCATCATGTGTTAACAGGAACAATACCAGTAGCACATTTGCACCTAGGAGCACATATTACTAATACCATTCCTATTGATCTGGTGAAATATGTGTTTATATCAATGGAACCAAAGTAGAACTACTATGTGTCTTGAGTATTTGATTAACCTTGTGATGTAATTTATGGTGAGAACTAGAAGGCAAGAAGGCCTAGAACTTGAATCTAGTCAAGGAAGATCATCTATTGGATGAAATAGTCCCCACGTGAATTCTATGAGGATCCAGAAGCTCCCTAATGGGCAAAGAATTTGGTTTAGCGGGCAATAGATTGCTTGGTGCATACATTAACTTAAAAATAAAATCATGATCAAAATAGTGAGCCTGATAAAATAAGCAAAATGAAAAAGACTGAATTTCTCCCACTAGAAATGAGCAATGAGACCAATTGTGAATTATTCATGAGTTCCTAAAATTGAAGCTAACTCGATATGCGGGAACTAATTCTTCTGTATACCCCATACTAATTTTTGGATTAGATTAAAAGATATGGTAGAATGTTACGATGTTCCAAATCTGTATTGATAGAACTAGTAGGATATCAACTAGATGATCTAGCATATTATTAAAGTGTTGGTGCTATTGAGGGGAAGATTGTTGATCCAAGACCTTTAACTTGGACAATATTCCAAGGGATTTTTATTGATTAATTCCTTCCTCCTAGTGTTTGATAAGCAAATGCTTGAAGATTTGAAAATTTAAGGCAGGAAAATTTATTTGTAAATGAATATGATGATCAGTTCATGTGACTTTCCTAATATGCTATTCACCTGGTTCCAAATTAGGCCATGAAGGTAGAAAGATTTGTGCAAGGCCTTTACAATTATTATTTTGATTGCATCAAAGTTAATCTAGATACAACATATTCACAAGCCATAAATGAGGCCTTGCAAATAGAATTGAGTTTTAAAGAACATCATGAAAGGGAAATGTCTTTTGAGAGTAAGAAAAGAGTTCACACTAAGGGAACGAATGGTTGAGATAGCTGGGCTAATCACCAATATGTGAGCTTGGAAATCTTTGAACAAAGGATGCACAACTTATTTAGCTATGGAACAACAGTTTAATCAGGTAGCTCCAACCCCAAACGAAAGTCTCGGTAATATGAGAGTTTCTAAATGTGTTTCCTGATGAGTAACCAAGATTATCAATGGATCAGGTAATTGAATTTACTATTAATTTAATGCCTGGCATGGAGCCTATTTCTATTCATCTGTATCGAATAGTGCTAATGGAATTATAGGAATTGAAAACCCAGTTACAAGAATTGCTTGATAACGGTTTTATTCATCCAAGTGTTTCACCGTGGGGAGCACCCATATTGCTTGTGAAGAAGAATAATGGTTCACTAAGATTTTGCATCGATTATTGCCAACCGAATAAAGTGGCCATTAAAAATAAATATCCTCTCCTTTGCATCAATGACTTGTTTGATCAATTGCAAAAGATGAAATATTTCTCGAAGATAGACTTGAGGTCAGGATATCATCAACTAAAGATTTGTGAAGAGGATGTTCCTAAAACTGCCTTTCATACATGATATGGACATTATGAATTCCTCGTAATGTCATTTGGACTCACAAATGCCCTAGCTGCTTTTATGGATTTCATGAACTGAGTGTTTAAATCATTTCTAGATAAATTCATGATTATATTCATTGATGATATCATGGTCTACTCCACAAGTGAAGAAAAACATGCTTAACACCTACAAATAATGTTGCAAACACTACGAGAGCATAAGTTTTATGCAAAGTTCTCCAAATCTTAATTTTGGATGACCAATGTTAAGTTTCTTCAGCATATTATGTCATAAGAAGAAGTATGAGTTGATCCTCAAAAGATAGAAGCTATAAAAAATTGGCCTAAACCTACAACAGTCACCGAGATTCATAGTTTTCTAGAATTTGCAAGATACTATCAAAAGTTTGTAAAGTATTTCTCTAAGATCTCTACACCATTAACTAAACTTACTCAAAAAGGAGTACGATTTGGATGGATTCCTACATGTGAGGAAAGTTTCCAAAAATTGAAGAAATGCTTAATGATATCCTTGGTGCTTACCTTACCATATGGATCAGGCGGTTACATGACATATAGTGATGTTTCACACATTGGGCTTGGGTGCGTTTTAATGCAAAATGGAAAAGTAATTGCATATATGTCACAACAATTGAAGAAACATGAACAAAACTACCCTACTGATGATCTGAAAATGGCAATAGTAGTTTTTGTATTGAAAATATGTAGGCATTACCTGCATGGAGAAATGTGTGAAATCAATGTAGATCATAAAAGTTTAAAGTACATCTTTGAACAATAAGATTTTAACCTTTGACAAAGAAGACAGATGGAATTGGTTAAAGATTATGATTGCTCAATATGGTACCATCCGGGCAAAACAAATGTAGTTGTTGATGTATTGAGTCACCAATCAATGAGTTTAGCTCATCTTCTTTCTAAAGAAAAAAATTATTGTGTTCATATCTAGAGGTTGAAATGATTGGAGTGTAATTAGAAGCTTCGAATATGAAAGACAAGATTCTTAAACAAAGGGTAGAAATATAACCTAACTCAAAATTTATAGTTGATGAAATAGGAGTAATTAAGAATGAATAATGATTGTGGGTTCCTTCAAATATTCATGATGATTTGCTACATCAAGCGTATAATTCATCATATACAATACACCCAGGAGTGTCTAAAATGTATCATGATTTGAAATATGTGTTTTAGGGGGAAGGTAAGAAATAAGATGTGCTTGAATATGTAATGAGATGCTTAACGTGTCAATAGGTGAAAGCCATCTATCAAAATACCAAAATGGAAATAGGAGAGCATAATGATGGATTTCATACTTAGGTTGCCAAGGTCGTTAAAAGGCCATGACTCAATTTGGGTTACTATTGATCACTTAACCAAATCAACTCATTTCCTATCAGTTAAGATGACTTATTTGGCTATTCAATATGTACAATTATATCTTGATCGAGTAATTCCTTTGCATGGTGTGCCATTAACAATTATGTTAGATCATGGTACCTAGTTCACTTCTCACTTTTGGCAATCGTTTCAACAATCATTGGGTACTTAATTGTGCTTAGCATATTGGTCAAACAGAATGAACAACCTAGACTCTAGAGGATATGTTATGAGCATATGTGATGGAAATCAAAGGAAGCTAGGAAAAATATTTACCACTTATTGAATTTACTTACAATAATAGTTACCAAGCTAACATTCAAATGGCACTAATTAAAGTGTTGCATAGGCAAAAGTGTAGATCTCTGACAAGCTAGTTTGAGCCTAGGGAATCAGGGTTGTCAGGATCAAATCTTGTGGCAGATGCTGTGGAGAAAGTGCATTGATTTGTGATAGAATGAAGATAACTCAAGATCAACAAAAAGCATATTTGAATAAAAGAATACAGGAATTAAAATTCAGTGTTAATGCTCTTGTATTTCTTAAAATGACTCCCATGAAAGGAGTCCTATGTTTTGGCAAAAAAAGGAAACTAGTGTCAAGATATATTAAACCCTTTAAAATTAGTAAAAGCATATGAGCTACAACATACCGATTGGATTTTCCAACTGAAATGCAAGGGATTCATCTTGTATTTCACATATCTATGCTAAGAAAATATATTCCGAATGAGTCTCATGTTATAAAGAAAGAACCAATCTAACTAGATACTAAACTAACATATAAAGAACAACTAGTAGCTATTTTAGATTGACAAGTCCAAAAGCTAAGATCAAGGGAAGTCCCCATGATCAAAGTGAAATGGGAATGACATAATGAATAAAAAGCTACCTAGGAATTGGAAATAGATATATGCAAAAAATATCCACTTTTATTTGGTAAGAATTAACTACTATAATTATTTAATATAAATTGAAATTTATAACAGCTGAAACATTCTAGTTTAGTTACCATTACTATTCAGAATTCAAGGATGAATTCTTTTAAAGGGGAGAATTTATAACATCCCGAAATTTCCAAACTCTATTCAGAACTAAAATGGCTTTCCAGAAAATCTAAAAAGGGAAATTCATAATTTTTCAAGAATTTTGAAACTATAAATTTTCAGTTATAAGAGACCTAAAAATAATAGAAATTGATTATATGAATTTTAGAAATCCTTTGAAGATTAAAAAATTGATCAAGAATATTTAAGGAACAAAACTCATAATTTTGAAATTTTATTTCTAAAAAACTTCCAAAAATCTGAAACAAGGGTTATGGATATCAAATGAGTGCAAAATTGTAGTCGTTATGAAGGTGCTTAATTTAACTAATTTGTATTACAATTGTGTGATTTTTGGGAATTGATAAGTGTGTTAAATTTAAGCTCAAAATGGAAGAAAAGAAAAAAATAACTCAAAAGGGAAATGATCAACTTGTACATAATGGAAAGTTGACTTATTTTTTCCCAAAATACCCTCCACTAGTCGACTCACCTTCTTCTAGCAACCCATGCAATTTAATTACTCCTCATCTTCTCCTCCAAGCTTTCACTCTCTCTCTACAACCTTCATACTTTCTCTCTTCAGGTGAGCCATCAATCTTGCTTGTTATTTGCTAGTTCATCTCTTTTTCCTCTTTATTTTGACAACAAAATCATACTAATTCATTGAGTAAAATTCAAGTTATAAATTTTTTAAGCTTTCTATCACTATTCATGGTACTGTTTAACCCAAAATTAACCCAATTTTTCTGACACTTTGAAGCTTAAATCTATTAGATATAGCTTTATTTATGATATAGGAACCATAATTTAATCATATATGATTAGTTGACGAGAGAAATCTTCGAAAGAAGGATTGAAAGCTAATCTGCTCTTATTTTTTCTCTTGAAGACATAGGAGATTTTGGGAAAATAATTAAAGTTTCTTGTGTTCTAGCTAATAAGATGAATAATACTTACTACTCTTATGAATTATGACATGATTCTTGCTTGGAATCTGTTGTTTTTTGGTGTAAGTTAATGAAATGGGTTTTGAGATTATATGATGAAACTTGATGATTGAATGGATCTGTTGGAATAATGTTTAGTATGTGATTGAAATAATTGAGTTTGTGTTTGTTTAAGCTCTTAAAACATGTGATGTTAAAATCTTATAGTGTGATATCAAATTAGAAATACCTCCCCTATCTTTCTGCTATTTGCATGCAAAGTTTGCTTATACAAGTTGAATCCCACCATTTTAAACCAAACCCATGATCATGCCCATAAAACCTAATTATTTTTCTTCACTAATTCAAATCAAAATTTGAACTGGGATTTCATGATTCAAAATGACCCTTCCTACCCTATTTTTCAATTCTGATCACATTTGAAATTAAACTTCCTAAAAGTTTCCAAAATTTGGCGAGCAGACTCACATTTTTAACTATGTATCCTTAAGTTGAATCAAGCTTTTCACAAATGAATTTTCTAACTCTAATGGCAATCATACTTGTTCTTCTTCAGCAGTTCTAATCACAATTATAATCACACTTTTAGCAAGTTTCATATTATTCAATCAATATTTACTTCTTTTTGTCCTTTATCCTGATTCCTTAAGTTACTCTTATAATGATCTAAATAATTCAAACATAATAAATAGGAGTTTATAAAAAAATAAATCATAAGTTAATATTGAGGAATTGGATTACTGTGCATGCAAGAGTATCTAATCAATGAATCTATAAATTAAGGTCATCATAAGACAAGAAAGAATGATGTTAATAAGGAATGACTACGCTTGTGGAAATGTGAATATTATGAGTAGTCATAATTGTTATAGGCTAAATTCAAGATTTTCTAAATGGGTAAGTAGAAGGACCAAAGTAGTAGTAGATTCATAGCTCGCTAAGGTGCCAAGGATGCCTTAGCCCCGATTTGCTCATTTAATAGTAGATCATGTACAAGCTAGAACCAACTCGACCTCCCTATTTGGAAAGTAGCAGCGACCCCAAGCCAAGGGTTTTAGGTATTGAGGTGCAGCCTTCAATGAGAGGCTCACTAGGTAGGAGACAAGCATCTATCACACCCTAGCAGACAAGGGTCCCATCCACAGAAAATAATCTACAGTAGTCAAATTGAAAGATTTGTTTGTCTTATACATACATTACATGATGTAACATATTTATAACTTGTAAATTTACTATTGTAGCCTTCTTCCCTCTATAAATAGAAGGAAATAGAACTTTGTAATAGAAGCGAAGGCTAGGAGACCATACCGAGACTCTGTAGAAATTCTTCCATATTAATACACTATCGTGGACATAGGGTTCGGTGTTGTTTGAATTTGGTCGAACCACATTAAAAAGCTCTATGTTTCTTGTTGCTTTTCTTCTTCTTCTTACCTTCTTGCATTTATTCATTGTGATTGGAGCCAGATTGCAATTTGAGTCCCAAAAGAACCTTTTCAGTTGACTGGATTTTGGCAAAATCAAAATCCACCATCAACATTTTGGCACCATCTATGGGGACTCATCTGTATTTTGGTTGATTCTCTACATTCAGGTTCATCCTTTATCCAGACGTAATGGCCAGAGGAAAAGCTATTAGGAAGTCTCAGGTCGTCAACAACCATTTTGAAGGTCATATGGTGAGTTTTTCTACCGCCAAGACTATCAACAGCTTGCCCTGCTTTGTTAGCCACCAACATGCCGTTACTATGCCTGGGAGCGATGAAATGCAAGCTTGGCACCGATGCCAAGAGGCATTGGAAGATACAATAAAGGAAATGGCTGAAGTGTTTAAGGTGTTGGCACAAGTGCAAGCTTGGGGTGTATAAAGACAAACTGAAGTCATCACACCCGAGAATGGTCACCAGTAGTACTAACCTGAACCCTCAAACAGGGTTAACCAAGAATGCACATCATATCATCACTTGTGTGGCCAAGAGGGTAGGAAGAGTCACTAACCCTCTAGTGAGCATTTAAAAGTGTTAACTTAACTAATAGAGGAGTTACTATAGAGGGTGAAGCAACTGGAAGAACACTCTCAAGGCCAAAGCAATCAGGGACACCCCGAGGGACAATCCTTCTTTTCTAAGGAGATTAAGTTAGAACCTCTCCGGCACAAGCTTAAAGTTCCCATGGTTCCACTGTATAACAAGGATAGTGATCTATGCAACCACCTGGACATGTTCAACATCCAGATGAACCTCCAGATAACTAATTCCCTAGTCAAATACCATGTCTTCCCAGCCATATTAGGAGATGTACCTCAAGCTTGGTTTAGGAATCTCCCAACCCATAGCATTAGCAACTGGGAGGAATGCCAGGAATGATTCCTCAGTTAGTACCAAGCATTGAGGAAGTAACTTAAACCCCCTGCCATCTTACTATAATCTTTCAACATAAGCACAAGTCATTAAAAGATTATATTGCTTAGTTTAGATGCGAGATCAATAATGTGGAGAGCCCATTCGATGAAGCCATCTTGACGGCCATATCAGCAGGGCTCCACAAAGATGGTAACCTATATAAAAGTATATATAAATCCCCAGTTGCAGACCTAGGTGAATTTTATGATCGAGCTACCAAGCAGATCATGTGGGAAGAGACTTTTGGTTCGAAAAAGTCCAGGAAAAAGGATGGGGCAAGCCCCTCCACCCGAAGCAAAAACAGGAATAATAAGGGCCAGGATGATGATTCTGACAATCAACCCATGAAGAAAGCCAGAAATGAGCGATCTCTACATCCAGGCCACCATGGCCAGCATAGTATCCCGTCAGATATCTTAAATAGGATATTTGCTGTGGAAAAGGGTAAAGAAGACTTCGGGATGCCCAACCTAACAAGGACTCCTCATGCTAATAGAAACACAAACAAGTTCTGTGCCTACCACAATGAGGTGGGGCATAACACTTTGGATTGCAGAGCCCATCGAGATGCGATTAAAGACCCCATCAAGAGAGGTCATTTGAAGGATTATGTGGCACAGCCCATAGGGCATCAGCCCCGTCAGCCACAGTGAGATCTTGATCAAGAGCCATCGGCCGTAATGAAAACCATATATTGAATTGTAATATGATATGCAAAAGTGGCCCAAATTTCATGTAAGATGGTTCATGTGAATTCTTCTAAAAAATTCTGGAAAATGTCTAACTCGGTGTCAAGACCCTGAGAAGTGCATATTTTGCAACTAAATCTTAAGTTATGATCGAGCATCACATTAATGCGACCAGCAATGTATCACACTATCATGGCCTACTTTTTGGTATTCGTAGCTTTCATGTGATTAAGTATTCATAGCTTTTATGCTATCAAGTATTCATAGATTTCATGCCATCAAGTTTTCATAGCTTTCATATGATCTAAAGCTCATGCATGCGAGTCACTTTCTTTGCCACCGCATGCACACAACGATCTCATCATGCATACAAGAAACTTTCTTAGCCACCATGTGTGCATAGCGACCTTACTGCACAGACAAGCCACTTTCTTAGCCATTGTGCATTACAATCTTACCATACATGCAAGTAGCTTTCTTAGCCATCATATGTGTGCAGCTTAAAGCTTATGTATGCAAGCCACTTTCTTAGCCATCACATGCACGCAGCGATCTCATCATGTATACGAGCAACTTTCTTAGCCACCATGTGCATGTGATCTTTAGCTCGCACATATAAGCCACTTTCTTATCCACCGTGTGCGTGCAATGACCTTACCACATGTATAAGCCACTTTCTTAGCCACCATATGTTGCTATCTTACCATACATGTGAGGAACTTTCTTAGCCACCACTACTGTGCAGCTTAAAGCTTATGCATATGAGCCACTTTCTTAGCCACCACATGTACCCAATGATCCCATCATGCATATAAGCAACTTTCTTACCACTGTGTGCATGTAATCTTTAGCTCACACATACGAGCCACTTTTTTAGCCATCGTGTGTGCACAACAATCTAACCTCTTGTATAAGCCACTTTCTTAGCCATCGTATGTTGCAATCTTACCATACATGTGAGCAACTTTCTTAGCCATCACATGTGTGCAACTTAAGGCTCCTGCATACGAGCAACTTTTTTAGCCATCGTATGCATGTCACCTAAATTTCACAACTCTCATGCAATCAAAAGTTTGTAGCTCTCATAGACCAGATGCCTAAGTGCCATGTGGTCTACTCATACATTGCTCACGTTCAATATACTTAGCCCAAACTTATCTTTCGATTAGGAAGCATTGCTGATCAGCTATTTAGTTAATATTGGTTATCTAGTTATTTCTATATGCAGAATTAATAATTATCATCTAAGAATTGTAGGACAAACAGCCAAATACTTGAAGAAAAAAGAGGGAAATTCTATTCATTAAAAAGCCTTAGTGAGGTACATTTACATCAAAAAGAGTCAAAACACAAGTAAGAAAAAGCTATAGCTAGTTTCTTCCAGAAGAAAGAATGTCATGCAAGGGAAAGCTCCCAGCAATCAGAGGGCTAACCACCAAGAGACTAACCCTTGCCGACTAGAGACTCATGAGTTTGCTTAAGTCCCTAACTTTCTTCTTCCAGCCCCTTTCCTTAGCAGTAAACTCCTTCTCGGTTTCATCCCTGAAACTGGGAAGTCCAAAAAAGCCCACCAAAATGGTTGAAAAGGAGAAACCTCACAACCGTGAGGACATAATCCAAGATCCGTAGGAGATATCTCCATATTACCAGAAAAGTATTGTCTTCGAGGCTTCTTATGCAATAGACCATACATGCCTCACTGAAAAAATAGAATACCAGATGTATGGGGGGCTCACCTGAAGTTCCCATCTGATTTCTCTGTGAAGAAGAAAAGAAAGCCTCTACTATCTTAAATAGAATCGACTGTGATCCCACCAAGGGGTCAGGGGGAACTCCTAACCACCTTCATTAATTGTCTCAGGTGAAAATGAGGCAGACACATACATGATTATGAGACATATGTGCTGGAAGGAACGGTCTGAAATAGATCAAATGACAAATTGATCGAGAAACTTGATTACATGATGATCTATGAAGAAAGCCCTCTAGTAGTAAGATCGTTCAACTCCCAGCTCGCAAAACAAGCTGAGAGTTTGGAGGGCTTATGTTATAGGCTAAATTCAAGATTTCCTAAATGGGCTAGTAAAAGGACCAAAGTAGTAGTAGATTCATAGCTCGCTAAGGTGCCAAGGATGCCTTAACTTTGGTTTGCTTGTTCAATAGCAGATCATATGCAAGCTAGAACTAACTTGACCTCCTTATTTGAAAAGTAACAGTGACCCCAAGCTGAGGGTTTTGGGTCGTGAGGCGTAGCCTTCAATGAGAGGCTCGCTGGGTAGAAGACAAGCATCTGTCAGACCTGAGCAGACAACGATCCCTCCTATAGAAAATAATCTGTAATAGCCAAATTGAAAGATATGTTTTGCCTTCTATATACACTGCATAATGTAACATATTTACAACTTATAAATTTACTATTGTAACCTCCTCTCCTCTATAAATAGAAGGAAGTAGCACTCTATAATAGGGGAGAAAGCTAGGAGACCATACTGAAACTCTATAGAAATTCTTCTATATCAATACACTACCATGGACATAGGGTTTTGGTACTATCCAGATTTGGCCAAACCACATTAAAAAGCTCTATATTTCTTATTGCTCTTCTTCTTCTTCTTCTTGCCTTCTTGCATTTATTCATTGTGATTGGAGCCAAATTACAGTTTGAGTCCCAAAAGAACCTCTTCAGTTGGCTGGATTTTGGCAGAACCAAAATCCACCATCAACAATTATGTATAAAGTTTGATAATTCGCATGAGATTTTGCATGATATGTAATGTTGTGATTGATGTTGGAATTATAATTATTGTAAGAGATTATATAATGTAAAGCTTGTCTATGTACATGGGACATGGAATGGTGCACAATGTTATGAATGATATTAAGATATATCAATATAAAATTGATAAGGCATCCATTATGAGAATGAAATGATTGCATAATTGGCAGCCTTTGAGGCTTGATATGTGAATGATGGGATGTAATGAGCAAAATGATCTAGATCCGGGATCTACGCGTTCTAATATTATGAGTGGGATAAGGCTAGCTTGGAAGGAAAAGGCTAGGATGAGTGGGATATGTCTAAACCAAAGTAACAAGGAAAGCTATGTTATTTGATATGCATAGTTTTCTTCATATTGCTATTATATGAATATTGGAACTCAATATCATCAAATTGACATACATAATGAACCTAAAAATGTGGCATATCGCTACAAGAGCCAAAATTGGCACAATGTGCTCAAAAATGAATGAAATGAATTTATCTTAGAGGTGAGTCTTTGAATACTCTATAATTATTTATGGAAATGGTATGGGAAATGGCTATCTGGTTGATTAATGGATATATGTATATATATGACTCTTATTATGTGATGAATTCATATATTTGGTACGTATCTATCTCACTGAGCCCCAGACTCATTATTCTATGGATTGTTTATCAAATACTCAAGAATTAGTTACAAATCCCTCTATGGACAAGTAATATGGATAATAATCCAATAGAAATTATGGTTGATACATTCACCACCACAGTTAATAGTCTTCTAGATGAATTTGAAGTCAAGATCCATTATATAATAATCTTAAACCTAGATGGCTGCAAGGTACTGCATGAGGAAGAAATCACCCCTCTACAACCCCTAAATGTGTTATTAATTATGGCTATGGGATGGTTTGATCCTTAAGGGATCTACCATCTAAATTTCTTTTTTATCATCTTTTGAATATGTACATAGCACGGCCATCATGTCCATAAGGATAGACATAGTCTAACCTATACTTTTGAATACTTATAAACTATAGGTTAAACTAACTTTATTAAGTTTAGTCCCTAAAAGGACCTAGGGTGCTATAGGAGAATATTTTGTAGAGTTAGCCAAAAAGTTGTAGTTGCATTTTTTTTTAGGAAAAGTTGGATACTAATATCAAAAGAAGCATGTGCCTTAATGGCAGTGACTCTATACATTATGTAAGTTAAGGTTGTATGCATATATTAGTGGCTTGTGAACCCATAAGCTTTATTCTCTTTTTCATTAAGTCAATTTGATTCACTTGCACATTAATGAAACAAAGTGAACTATGGTATAATGAAAAGAATGACATCAAATTAAAGGCTGGTAATTATCAATGGAGTAATTGATATTCACGTCGATCATGATTAGGATTTTGGGTCATGAAATTTCCAATGTGTTGAATAAGCATTTCTTGGTCAATCAAACTCTCCACATTCTCTTTATCCATTTTTCTTACTTTTGTATGTTGGAATTTTCTATTATGGACCAAACATAATTTAGAAATTTATTATAAATGTCAAAGTGCTGTTGACTCATATTAATGATATAAAGTTTCGGTTTGTAATGGTACTTAGGCCCTATTTCTGGACTAGGTATTTTTGGTGATGGGTTAGTTATACCCCAGATAACATTATTTTATTATAATAGGTCCTTACTCTTAAAGCCCTAGTTCAACAGCACTCTATTCCATCAAACTATAGATTGTGTTTCCCCTTATAATGTGATGGCTAGAGTTTCATAAGGAGAAAGAACCTATCATGGAAAAATCACATCATAGAGAGACTAACTCAATATTAGATAATGAATCAATTTTTGAATTCAGATAACTTTCATGCTTGATTCTATTTTGTTTTTTGCATTCCATTTATGCTATGACAACACAGTTCGGTCAACCCAAATTTTTGTAAAGATTTAACAAATGGTATCAAAGCCATACAAATTAAGTTACATGGCTAATGCTATGAGAATTGATTGTGAATTTTATCTAATCTGTATTGTGATGATTGAATTATTTCAAATTCAGTATGCTATAATTATTCAAATTATTTCATTGCTTTATATTGATAAATTTTATATATGTAAATTATTATATGAATTGTTCTAAGTTTATTGCATAGTTTAATTTGAACAATTGCAAGAGAATCAATCTCTTGAAATTCAAATTATTTTGTTCATAGCTATTTAGTATAAACACAAATTTTTTGGAAAATTTGGCCAATTTTATGGTAATTTGTTCAAATTGATTGTTAATTTTAGTTTAGATAATGTTCAAGGTGAAAATTTCCAAATTAATTTCATAAAACATCCACTAGAATCGTTGATTTGAATAAAAAAATTGGAATAGAAAATAAGGTTAGGTTTTTTGTTAATCTTGTACAAAATCAAAGCATAATTTTTAGTTTTTCTTCAAGTTGAAATGTGAGTTAGCCTTAGAATAATTTTAGGAATAAAACTCATAGAAAAATTTGAGAGAAAATGACCTAAAAATTGTTGAATTGCAACTGGCTTGCAATTGGATCCAATATGGGTCACACAGGCACAGAAACAATGAAATGGGTGAAGATGATGAATTTGCAAGTGCGTGTGTGCTTGCATACTCTTGGCAGTCACTCATGCACGCTATAGCCAACTTGCTAGTGTCCTCAAGTGGTGTTAATTGCATCATTGTGTCCCACTCTTTGAGCATATTTTTTCAAATATTTTTGGAAATAAATAATTATTTATTTTTTATCTATTTTATTTAAGTATTAATTTGAAATTATTTAGGCCTAAAATTTTTTATATGTGATTTCTATACTAACAACTACAGTATGTGATTTTTCTAGAATTTTTTGATACTATAGGGTAAATAAATTAATTTTAGCTTGTTTATGTGCTTAAGGTATAATTTTGCAGGAATCAAGTTAACTCACAATATGCTAAGAAATTTTATATAATTATGAGCCCACCTATCATGGTCCCATTGGCATAAAAAAATTTTAAATAATAATTAAAATTATTTAGCTTGATTAAAGGAGAGTGTCGTGTTAATAATATTTAAAATATCCTATTAGTATGATATTATTAATATAGTATGTTGTTGATAATATGAGTATAGAATTAAATATTACATTTTAAAATCTTAAATAACCTATCAAAGTTAGGTTTTAGAAGTGCAATATTTAATTCTTATATTATATTATAAGGCTTTAAATGCCCTATTGGTGCTAGGTCTTATGGTATAGTACTATATGTAATTGCATAGTTAATGTTTATAAGGAAAATAAAAGCATGATTTAAGTGTTATATACATTGATGTGTTGATAAATTTTTCTCAACTTTCATGCCTATCCAACTAACTTTTGTGAAGACACTGAATAGGACAAACAATAAGGATTAGGCCAAGTCTTTGAACCTTTATCTGGCAGTCATCAATCTTGATCTCATACTTAAGGTGGGGAAGCTTGTTGTTGATGCAAATTCAAGTGTTGAATAAAGGCTAAATATGAAAAGTGGACACACTCAAATAGTGCTTGATGGTTATGAAGTTCATGATTGATGGTCATGAAGTTCACAATAGACAAGACCATCAGACAGAGTATTCCTGAATCCCAAAATGTTAAGTCCTTTCTTGAGTCTATTATTAACAAATATGTGAAGTTTGATAAGGCTAAAAAAAGGTCATTGTCTCTCATTACTTGAGGAGACTACATATAATAGTGTTAGTGGAGAGTGGGAGCATATTTTAAAGCTAGTTCACTACTACAACAAATTGAAAAACATGAAAGTTAACCTTAGTGACAATTGTCTGATCTAGCGTGCATTAGAATTGTTACCCACTCAATTCAAAGTTCTGATGACATACTACAATACCCAAAAAGGTGAATGGATAATCAAGGAATTCATTTCCATTGTTAGTCAGGTAGAAAAGGACATGAAAAAGGGTAAAATTTAGAATGTTAACTCTGTTTCCCACAACTTAACTTCAAAACAATGAATGAGAGTGCATTAGAGGGACAACAAAGGGAAGTCAACCTATGAAAAGAAGAAGGATGAAATAAATGAACAATGCCACAAGCCTAACAAAGCTTAATTCAATGGAAATTATAGGTTTTATAAGAAATATAGGCATAAAAAGGCAAACTGTTTACAAGAAAAGAGTTGAGAAAAAGAAGAAATGTGCCCCTTTAACTCTAGTATGTTTTGAATCAAATAGTATAGATCTGCCATCAAACACTTGGTGATTAGATATTGGTGCTACTATTAATGTGACGAATTCTTTATAAGCACTAAGAAATCCAAGGAAGCCAAGTGATGCAGAGCTTATTGTTTGACTTGGAAATGGCGATAAAGTACAAGTGAAGCACATTGGAGTTATTCCATTGTTTTTTTATTAGTCATGTCTTAGAACATAAAAATACTATTTATATACCTTTAATAAGGAGGAACTTGATTTTTGTAGTTACTTTAGATCATGATGGTTATTTATGTCATTTTGATAATGAAAAAATTAATTTACTTTATAATTCATGTATGGTTGGTTCTAGTGCATTGTGTGATGGATTGTACAAAATCAATTTGGACCCTAGTTTTGCTAACTTGATTAATATTGATTGGAAAGAAAAGAAATAGGACTACTAAAAAATCCTTAATGCTATGGCATATGCGTCTAGGACACATTTCCATAGAAAGGATGCAAAGACTCATAAAATTAGGGGTTCTTCATGATCTAGATTTCTCATATTTTGACATATGTGTAAACTATATCAAGGGAAAACTACCTACTAGAGCTAAAAAGAGAAAGAAAGATAGAAAATAAGATACACTGGAGTTGATCTATACTGGCATTAGTGGACCCATTATGCCTACAACTATGGATGGTTATAAATACCTCGTCACCTTCATTGACAATTATTTTAGATTTAGAGTGGTGAAGCTACTTAGTAAGAAATGTGAATCTCCAAATGCCTTCAAGTCATTTAAGAATGCAACTAAATTTAAATTGGAGAAGAAAATTAAATGTGTTAACTTTGATAGAAGTGGTAACTATTATCACATGTATGATGAGACTAGGAGAAACTTTGGTCCTTTTGCCAAGTACTTACAAGAGTGTGGGATTGAAGCTAGTTATACCATGCCTAGGACACATCAGAACAAAATGATATTTTGGAAGGAAGAAATTGGACACTCAAGGACATGGTAAGATGCTTGTTGGCTTATTCATCATTGCCAGAGTTCTTATAAGGTAATGCCTTAAAGATTGTTGTGTATATTCTAAATCAAGTTCTGAGCAAGTCAATGCCTAGAACCCCGTATGAATTGATTTATGGGAGAAAGCCTAGCCTGAGGCATTTACATGTTTGGGGTTCTAAAGTTAAGGTAAAATGATAAATCCACTTACTATGAAACTTGATTTAAAGACCATTTCAAAATACTTTATTGACTATTACAATGGCTTGAAAGATAATGGATTTCATTGTCTAACTTATTCCACCAAAGTTGTTGAATCAGACAGAGCCATTTGTTTTAAAGATGAGTTGGATAGTAGAAGTACCTCACATCATAACCTTCAGAAAAGAAAGTATTATGATTCCATTAGCACCATAACTCATTGAGTCATTTTCTGTATTCCACAAGTTCATCCACTGCAACCAATGATAGAAGATGTAGAGCCACTGGAAATAGTTGAAGAAATTCCCTTTTAGGAGATCCCATAGAGTTTGCAAACTGTCAATTTCTAATGATTATTTAGTTTAACTACAGGAGCATGATGTTGTCATTAATAAAGATATTGATCCCACTACATTTCATAGGTTGTATCTGGTCCTGATTCTTCAAAATGGATTAGTGTGATAAGGGATGAATTAGATTTAAAGCATAAAAATCAAGTATTGAATCTAGTTGAATTACATGGTAGTTGTAAGCCAATCGAATGTAAATGGGCTTTCAAGATCACATGGGATGCTCAAGGTGAGATTGAGAGCTACAAGGCAAGACTTATAGCAAAAGGCTATACTCATGAACTATAAAGAAATCTTTTCACCAATCTCAACTAAGGACTCATTCCAAGATATTGATATATATGAAAATTGGTTCACCCTAATTGGACTCGCGAGCGGCCCGAGAGTGGCAAAGGACCAACTTGAAGAATGCTCAAATCGCTATGCCTTCAGTTCACAATGCATAGCGACCTCTCCAGCTCAAGCTTGCGCATGACAGAGCGAGCTCAACCTCGACTTCCCTATCCCAAAGACGAGCATGTTCCCAGACTAAATGACCTGGTTAAAGAACTATGACTAGCAACCTGAGAGCTTACTATGCCAAAGACCCATTTTCACATTACCTAGCAGACATGTCAGGCCCACTTACTGAAAACAATCTGCTGTAGTCGAATAGCAAGATTTTTTCTATTCATTTTGACTTGTATAATAAATGTTAATGTAATAGATTTACTACATATGAAATTAATATTGTAACTTCCTCTCCTCTATAAATATGAGGAAGGAGCCCTCTATAAAAGGAGGATCATCTTGGATACAGGCAGAAACTCTGCCAAAATAGAGAGAGAGCTAGAATATG
>JANHAO010007757.1:0-19861 GCA_026873985.1 Saraca asoca | reverse complement strand
CAAGCAGTAGCAGCTCAGGTCCGTGAAAGGCATGCATGGCAGCATGCAGAGCTTTCCAATGACGAGCGCACGTAAGACCATGCAACGAGATCAACGTTGAGCCTAAACAATAGCATTGCAGTAGCTCATATGTGATGATGAGCTCATGTTTGGCCTTTATTCGTCTCTACGTCGAAAATGGCTCATGTAGTGGCTCAAGCGATGACGACTTCACAACAGTTCATGACAACTCACTTTCAACACAAGCCAACAAGCTTCCAACTACGGGTCCAGTCTTCACAGCAGCAAGCTTGGGTCTGGTCTTCGTAATGGCGAGCCTCGCCGTGCAACAGTCCTCACCATGCAACAACGTGCTCGAGGAGTCCATGTGGCGAGGCAAACTCACATCCTGTGCAAGTCATCCCTCATCGCAATCAGTCCAACCACGGCTCACGAAAGAGAGGAGTTCACGCCCCAGCCACAGCTTGCTGCACATCATTCCTATGGTCTGTGGAGTAGTCTGAGCCTCGTGCTTGAGCCACAAATGGACAACCCAGAGAATTCATGGCAGTAGTGCCATGCCGAGCCGGCTCCGGGTATGAGCACGGAGACATGCGACGACGGAAGTGGCAGGCTTCCTTCAACGTGCAACAGCCTCCGTGACAGCAGCCGGCAATAGCCCTCTTCGGTCACAAGCCCACCGCCATGCAATAGCGGTGCGATGGCTCGTCGTATCCCGAGCACACGTCCCATCCGTGGTCTGCCTCAGCGCTAAGCCTGCAATCATGCAATAACTCGAGACTCGAGCGATAACACATCCAACCCTAGTCCATTCCAATGTCGAGCTTCGTCATGCAGCAAGTCCTCGTTGTCGTGACGAGCCCCGCTATCCTGCAGCAGTCCTCACAACGGCATGGATTGGAAACGGCTTCAATGAGTCCAAGCTAGTAGCATCATTCCAGATTTGTTTCCGTATGCAGGCACGATGATGAGCTGCTATCATCATAAGGAGGGAGTGCTCATCCTGTTGTCTTGCAATTTTATGTTCGGGATAGGGCCTACGCATTTCTTGTGTAGTGACTAATTCATCAACAGCCTAGTACACACCAACCATGCGCTAAGGCTGGGTCCAGTTTTGGACAAGTAATAGTAGTGATGTTCAGCTCACGCCTCGTATGCAGTGAGGACATGTCAATGACCTAGAGTTCGCATTCCTTGCCCTTCCAAATCAACACCAAGCTGGACAGAAGTCCAGAATGGGGGGGGCTTGTCATTCCAATACCAACAACATTACAACTCACACTCGAACGAAGGAATTTATCTCAGCATGACATGTCAAGCTTTTGCCAGCAGAAGTTTAACTCCCAGTCCGCAGAGCGCACTGTGAGTTAGGGGGCTTATGTTGATAGTGTTTTTTTGGCTGGCAAAAAGCCTAAATGAAGGGAGCCCAATCCACCAAAAAGGAGCTCTCTTCAGTAGAAGCCAGTTAGGCGTGCAAATCGAGAAGGGGCAGTCAACAGGGGTGACTGACGGAGAGCCTGCAATAGCTGAATAATAGAGTTAGCCTTTTGTGTATAGGCTCTGGGTAATAAAATGAGGAAGGGACTCATCTTGTAAAGGGGGCTCATTTTGAGAGAGCATTCTGGGGAAAAGTAGAAAGAACCATGGTAGCAAAGAGAGAAAGAGCTCAGAGAAAATGAGCCATGAAGCTCATTAAGAGAGCAACTCCTGTAAAACTGTGTACACAGCAAGCATTTCTCGGCAATAATACGCCATCGTGGACGTAAGAATCCATATAAAGAATTTTAGTCGAACCACGTTAAAAAATACTGCTGTCTGCTGCATATTCTCCTCCTTCTTCCTCCATTTTCTACACTAGGTTGTAGGATAGGAGTCCACCAAATCCTTTCCTGTTGGCTGAAGTTTGGGTCTTCCGTATGAACCGAATTTCGACGTCAACAAGTGATATTTGCAAAAATATCACAATCACTTCATATATTATTCCTACATTAATTTTTTTTAATTTTTTATATGTAGGTTCTGTATTAGAACTTACATCGTTTCTCTCTTTAGATGTCCATGTTTTATAAGAAATTGATGTTTTTTCTTTAAATAGTCTATTTTAAAACAGACATCTAATATTGTATGTCATAATATTTTTTTTCAATTAATTTTATCCATTTCATTTTTTGGATAATAATATTATTATATTTTCACACATAATTTATCCAAGGTTAACTATTTTCTAAAAAAATTTGTCAATTAAATAACATTTAAATACTAGAATTCTTTTGTCCATTTAATAATATTTCAATAATTAAACTGTTTTACACATTAGATAATATTTACAAAAATTTCTATGGATTGTGTTAAAGACGTCAATTTATGTTAAAAAATTGATGTCATTTCTATTAAATTACACAAGCCTGCTCCAAATTAAATTTTTACAGAAACATTATAAAGAAAATTGGGATAGAAACATTATTGTTGAGTCAAGCTTCTGAGTTGATTGCAACAAACTAAAATTAAATTGTTGAAACTTCTAGAATTGCTTGATGCCTTAAGTTTAAAGGATCAATGCATATGCCTTATTTAATGGGAAAAAGAAAACAGAAGTTAATCATTTATACACAAACTTTTTTTAAAAGAAAAAAAAAAGAAAAAAGGAAAAATAAACTATAAACCTTCAAACAAGTTTGAGTAAAATGATACTAATCAATAATATCTATAATGTTTACTCCTGCGAGCATATTACTTACTTAGGAAGAGAAGTTTGAAAAGTGGGGCACAAAAATTTCATTCCACGTCTTAAACAATCATTCTAAATATATTTAAGTTGTTTAACTTATGGAGCAGAATTCCTGTGCTCCACATCCAACTACTATTCACAAAAGTAAGCTGCAATATGTTAGTTAATAAGAGGGGACACATAGATCTTTTATAATGTGAGGAGACTTTAGACATTGTTTATTTATGTTGAAATTGATATGTAATATCATATATCTACGTCGATTCATAATTAAAAATCACATTTAATATATGTATCTTTGTATAACATAATGTAAATACATTGAATTTATATTGAAGTATTTTGATTATTCCTATTGTCTTGGTAAAATAGAAGAAATTAATGATTATTAGAGAATTTTACAATTTCATAGTTTTAGAAAATGAAAAATTAATTGTAATATTCTCATATCAATAAATTAGTTGTACATTAATAATTTACATTAATTCAATTGATAATTTAATAAAAAATTATTTGACTATATATTATAAAAAATTCTTTGAAGTATAATCAAATAAAAATTTAATTGATAAATTAATAAATTTTTTTGACAATTGAGGAACTATAAATTTTAAAGCTACTTTAAAGTTAAATGGTATAAATTAAATAATTGTAAAAGTATTTCGATTCTTTAACTCAGACTGATGTTAAACATGATATTAAATTTAGATTTTGATTATTTAATAGGAACTGATATTATAATTTTTTTCATATTTACAAAAATATCATCGCTTATATATATATATATATATATATACATATATTAGTTTACCTCTTTTATTGGACGTTTATTTAATGTCATTATTTCTGCATTTTATTGTAATGCTCCTCGCTGTCAATGTCCAAGAAAAAAAAAGATAGGAATTTGGGAGGAGAAATATGGAATCTGTATTGTTTTATTGGTAAAATTAAAATATTAAAACAGTTAAAATGCATTTGATAAAGAAAAAAAAAAGGATTCATTCTGTATAAATATATTTTGTAAATACCTTTTTTCATGTTGAATTGTAAAAAAATAACACTTTTATACAAAATATTCTTTGCTCAATATTAAGAGTCAATATTAATTACTTAAATACAAACAAAGTTGATGTGGATCGAGAAAATTTTGATTTATATTTAAGTAAGTAAAAGCTAACGAAGGATATTAAAGTTACGCATATTTTGGAGAATTATGTGTACTTATCTAATTTTTTTAAGTAAGTATGTGCTTATTAAGTTTTAAGTATACATTCAAAAAATATTAAATTAGAATAGTCAAATAATATATTTCATTATACATTATACACTAAAATCTATATGATTGTTTCAAAAACGATACAAGTGTAATGTATATAGAGAAATATCAAAAGAAAATCTTGTATTTTAATTATGAGAGAATTAAGTGAATTATTTAATATAAATATTAAAGACACATGATTGAATAACGAAGATAATTGAAGCAATAAAATCTATCTTTGATAAAAAAAATAAAAGAAAAAAATTCGAAATTAATTAATAGGGAATTAAATTTATATAATTATGTTATTGTTCACATAAATTTTATACAAAAAATTTGTATAGAAATTTTTTACAAAAAAAAAAATCGAAAGGAAATAGAATGAATCTAGTGATGAAATATGGCGGCAAGATGACTTCTCTTTTAATGAGATATATAAATAACACTTTTATACCTAATATTATTTACTCAATATTAATTACTAAAATACAAACAAAGTTGATGTGGACTGAAAAAATTTTGATTTATATATGTGAATGAAAGCTAGTGAAGGAAATTGAAATTATGGGAGATGTGAGAGAATTATGTGTACTATATTCAAATTCTTTTAAATGAGTACCTGCTAATTTAGTTTTACACATACAATCAATAAATATTATGTTAGAATAATAAAATAATTATTTTATTAATTATACATCAAAATGTATATGATTGTTTAAAAAAAGTATATAAGTGTAATGTTTGTGGTGAAATATCAAAAGAAAATTTTGTATTTCAATTATAAGAGAATTAAGTGATTTAATAAAAATATTAAAGACACGTAATTGAAAAATGAAGATAAATAAAAAAAATAAAATCTGTTTTTGATAAAAAAAATATAAAAGAAAAAAATCATAAATTAATTAATGAGGAATTAGATGTATTTAATTATAATACTGTTGTTAACGTAAATTATACATAATTTTTTTTCACAAAATTCTTTTACAAAATCTTGAAGGGAAATAAAATCATAATATGTGTGGGGTAAACTTTCACTTGGGATGCTTATCCGTCGGTTAGATCAATTTTGGGACACAATTTCACCCAACCAAAATTGTCCATGCGCCAATCAAAATCAACCAGAATCGCCCGAAACCCCTGACCAAATCAAAATAAATTGCATTGAACGATTTAAATAGGTTAAAATCAACTGTAGTCGGTTTAAAATCTTTAGATTTTTCTTTTCAAAATGAGGCCCCATTGAACTCAACAAAAAAAGTCCGATATTAAAAACCATTACCAGAAAAAAGAGCCAATTTTACCATTACCATTGTTAAAATAATAAAATCTTTTAAAACCACACTTTGAACATAATGATAAAAGAAGAAAACAATCTCACATTTTTTTATTTCAAATAAATCTCCTCTCAAACTAATGATTATAAAGTGAGTTCTATTTTCTACTCTCGCACGTACATCATCCTCCTTTTCTTTTTATTTTTAATTTTATTTATTTTTCTCTGCTACAATCATTTAATCTGTTATTATTATTATTTTTTTCTTTTAATTTTTTGTTTTTAAAACTTCCTCATATTCTCTCTCCCAATTTCTTTGCACTCTCACAAGTGATTATTTCTTTTTTTTTTTAATTTATTTTTTTAACTACTTTCACAAACACTCTCTCTCGCAAGTTCCTCATCATATTTGCTTTACTTATCAATTTCAAATTTCAAAATTTTAATTCTTATATATTTTTGTTAGCATTTTTTCTCTCCCAACTTCCTCACTTAATAACAATTAGGAATTTGATCAATTTTCAAGAATTTTTAAAACCCACTCCTGCTCTCTGCTCATGTACAATCATAATTCAAGTGCGATTTTCATCTTTTCCATTTGTCTCTGAAATTTCTCAGACTCAGTCCTTTTATCTCTTTGAAAAATGCAAGCTAAAGATTAAAGTCTAAAAGTTGTTAGTGACATTAGAAAAAAGTTAATATTTGGTTTTTCGTCCATACGACTTTGCGATTCATCTTTTGAGTCTTCATGATATTTGGATTATTTTTTCAAAGAATTATTTTTTTCATTGCACTGTTGCTGAAATCCACAGCGATGTGCTCATGCCTCTCCTATATTAGTGATATAGCATGAAAACATCTAATTTTTACTTAATATAAAAATACATCATTCATTTTTCTTCAAGCACTTTAAAACCTTTCGATCGTATTTAGTTGTAGAAAATATTTTTTATTTTGTAAAAGAAATTTTTTATAAAAAAGTAGAAATTGTACTTAAAATATCTATTAAGAAAAATTATTTTTTAGATTAATATTTAAGTTAAAAAGTAAAAGCTGTTATTTGATAAAAATGTGTTTTCAGTGAAAATTGCACCCATGACCTTTTTTTTCAAAAAAAAAAATACAAAACACATATTTTTTACTAAAAAATTAGAGTTCTTTTTTGTAAAGAAAACACTGAAAACTGTTTAAATTCATTTTCTATAATTTAGTTATAAGTTAGAAAAAAAACCAAAAAAAAAAAAAAGGGAGAATAGCATTTTCTATTTTGAATCATTTTAACATATTTTTTACGTTTTGCAAAATTTTAGAAAATGAACTTGGAAAACAAGCCAATTTTCTATAATTAAACAGGGCTTTAATTATTTTTTATTTAAAAATTATTGTTGATATAATAGATCTTAGATCTATGATGTTTATTGCAATGAATATGTGGTGCAAAATTTGATTGTTGATGATTGATCTCTCTTGATGAATTTGCAACTCGCAATCTTCTTTTTGATAACGATGGCCTGTTGTTTTTCAGATTTGCAACTCTGAAATTGAGACAAAACTTTGGACTAGTACCCTTGAAGTATTGACAAATTCTAGTCAAAGTGGATAGTCCAAAATTAATGACTTGAATGATGGATACCTACTACAGCCATTTTTTTTGCTTTGGTCAAATAATCCAAATTAGTTTTCTATTTATAACCATTTCAAATATGATACTTCTTTTGTTTGCTTTACTATTTTTTTATTTTTTGCTTTCTTCATCTTCATCTTTAATGGTATTCGTTAATAAATAATCATTTTGTTGATCACGACCTTTAATTTTGCCTATGTCAAAATTAGTACTTATTGCACAATAGTTAATGAGAGCAACAATTTCTGATTGGGTATAAATTCTTGTCTCATAGTTTATATTTTTTGTTAAGCTATACACTGATTGGGTATTGCATTTGTTTTATCACGTTTATATACCTGAAGCAATTACTAGTCCATCCTATTCCTTGCAATGCTTGTGTTAGTATTTTTTTTCTTTTTTTGGTATTTCAACTCTCTGAAAGTTTCTTCTGATAAAGAAATTTATCATTGTTAAGCTTGACAAAGTCCATATGTATATATGACATCAACTTGGCAAAACATGGTAAGGTTGCTGAACTTTCCCTGACTTTCAATTTGTTTGATTGGTTTAATATATTAAACAAGTACAATTTTTCTAATCATCAGTGATTGCAGCAAAAAGTGTTGCTGTGTCATGCTTCCAACAAATTTCAAGATCATCTTAATTGAAAATTATATATCATAATAACTATTTAAGATGCGACTATATTTAATTGTAGTGACTCAAATGTTACTCTAAAGTAGTAGGATTTTTAAGGTGGGTATTGATATGTGATCATAATATATTTACTCCAATTCATAAGTTCTAGGGAGAAGCAATCATTTGTTTGCATATGAACTTAATGACTTTATATTCCTTTTTTTTCTTTTGTTTTCGCATATGAATGTAACAACTTTACACTCTGTATTTTATTTTGTTTTTCACTCCAATTCACACATTAGCGAAGACATGCTAAGTGTAGTCAACGAAACCGGCCCATTGGCACATTTGATTTGGTTTGGTTTTAAGCCTTCGAATATTTCAAATTCTGAATTTTCACAATCTTTGTCCTAAGACTGCACTATTGCAAGAAGATAATAAGTTTGATACTGTTGCATAAATGTTCTAAATGGCTTTTGGAAAAAAAAAGGGTGCTATTGAGAAAGTTGGCTATTTGTTTGGGGAAAAAAAAAAGGTGCTATCGGGAAAGTTGACTGTGATGACACTTATGAGTGGAAGAAGTCAGTTTTCCTTTTTGGGTTAAATTCTTTGGTATTTAGGAATAAGAAAGTTATTTGTTTTTCAATTTTACGTTGCTTTGATCTTAATGTAATAAGAGAATTTTTCAAATTTTAATTCTTTTGTTAGTAGAAGGCTACAAATATATTCACTTAATGTTATTACTATATAATTATATTATATGCCTCAATTGAGATTCTGTTTTTTTTTTTCTCAGTTTTCTGGTTATTTGAAATTTCCAATATAATGAAAGACTATACTTTTTCTATAAAAATTAATATGTATAAAATAATAAAAAGCTCTATTTTATTTGTAATATATTTTCTCTTTTATTTATAATATATTTTTAAAATTTAATTATTTTATTTCATGCATTTTCTTAAAAATAAGTAAGTTTTTAACAAATATGTTTGATTCATTTTAGTTAAACTAGAGTACAATTATGCAACATATATCGTTTAATGGTAGTATGGACATTTAGTATAATTAATTTTATAATGACAGGTGAAATTTTGAAGTTCACCTCCATACATCCTTATATACATGTTAATTATTTAATTTTTATATTACCAAAAAATATTCAAAAAAATAAAATTGATTTAATTAAAAAATTTTACATATTGAAAAATATATTTTCATTTGATAACTCTTATTGTGTTTTTGCACAGGACAAGTCGAGTTAAACAATAAACATTCACAATTTCACACTGTTAAGAACACAAAATTGGCATTTTCGTCATTCAAAATCTCAAATGGCAGCAAAACCAATTAGAACAGAAAGAATACTCATAAGTAAACAAATCAAAATGCAACATTGATTAGAAATATCAACATAATCATAATCAACAATTAATCATGCAAACAAAATTCATGCTGAAATATCATCAGTTCATCACTTAAGCAGGTAAACACTAAACAGAATTGACACGAGATAAATCAAGTCTCAACTCCCAAGTTTCACTAAAGAGCTGCAAAGTAATAAGTTCAAAGGCTCTAATCTAACTAACAACTGGCTAAGCTATTTACAAAAAAAACTGAATTCATGAAATAACTGCAATCCTGCAAAGCAAAAGATTCTTCAACTTGAAGCGCCATGTACTGTGTGTTTTGTACACTATACTTTATTAGCTGTATACCACCACCCGAACTGTACCAAGAGCCAAAAAATCAGAAGCTGTGCAATTTTCCTATTAATTTTGCCACAGACTGTACCAGTGGCTTGCTGTTCAATGGCCAGCTATATTAAAAAAATCTTGCTATTCAATGGTGGATTAAAGTCAATCCTGTTTCACTTTTTGTACCAAAATATGTACTTCCTAACGTCAATTTGATTTCTAGCAAGTAGCAGCCAACCAACCATGAAACAAAAACCAGACATCATTTATAAGCTGTAATTGTGATTGTGGTTGTGTTGTTTCCCCTCACCACTTGCTCTTCCAACTCTAACACCAGTTGTTGAGGAATTTGCTTAACAACCTTCCAAAAATTCTAGTAAAAAATAGAATAAATTCAGAGATGTAATTAACAAAAGAAGGAGGAAACACAAAATGACATGAACAAAATAAAAAAATATGAAAAATTATAAAATAGATAGATTTATATCTTTCCTATTTCTTCACACTTGTTAAAGTTCATTATCATTTTCAATGTCATAAAAATCAAAATTTGAGGGCCTCAGCTAATTTAGAGTGCAAATAAGAGTCTCATTCATTTCTGAAGTAAAAAAGTTTCCAAATACATCTAACACCCTTCATTTGGTACTAAAAGATGATTTTGAGGCCCCTATTGACGTTAAGACATCTAGCACATCTTTAGTTATCTTTGAATAGATATTGAATATTAAGGCATTTAGCTTCCAGTAAGTCAAAATATCAAAGCTTTCATCTTCATTTACAAAAGCTTCATTCAGAAACCTGTCCACCTCATTTTTTTCCTCAATGGTGTCCTTACTTTTGAAGTGGGACCTAAAGGTAGCACACCTAACCTTTTGGGATTGGCTTTTAATAGTAGATGGAGTAGGTTGTGCATCCTCAAGTTCTACTCCACTTGTTGTAGATTAACTAGGTTGGTTATATTTATTTGAGTATTATTCATACACTATCATCAAATCATCTTTAACCTTGTTAACTATTGTTTGTGCTATAGCTTCCTTGTAAATTTCTTCAAAGGACCACATAGCCTAAGTCAGTTTGTATCTAGGATCTAGAACATTGGCAAGAAGATGATTCATTTCTCAATCTTTCCTTGTCATGTCCCAACTTTAGGCATGTGACTAGCATAAGAAATTACCTTAGAGTGCCTTCTTACAAGCTTGACAAATAAAAATGCAAACTACAAGACTCACATATAGGAGAAAGATCATTATACACTTATAAAATGATAATTTTTTTATTCAAAACTCATTGAAATTTTAGTAGAGTCTTCCCTATTTTTCAAACACTAGGTTATATGCCAAATTAGTAATGGAGGGCCACACGTTCAACTCAAAAACCTATAACCTAGAAACCAAAGCACTAGACTATATACCTTTAATTATATGTGTATTAATTAGACAGGTACACATATAGATGCATATAGTTATGCAACACGTCCTATTTCAACTATCAGATTCCCTTCATGATATATATTGGTCCTAATTCTCCACAAGTCTAGCAAAGGTTTACCAAATTAATTTTAAAGCTTGAAAAAAATAGAGAAAAGAAATAGTAAGTTCCAAGGACCCAGTGAGAAGGTAAACTACTAAAACCCACAATTCTAAAACATCATTTGTCAAGATTTAAGGAAAACTTTAGTTCTTTGTGACATGTTTCAAGTACTATAAGCTTGTAAAATAAACTACTACAAATAAAACATTTGATTCTAAAGAAACTTACTAGCATTGATAATAAATATAAATTTCACTTTCAATGCATTCTTCTTTGCAAAAACTAGATCAATAGTGTAATTATTTCATAATTCAATCCTAATTTTTGTAAGACAACAACCTTGTATAGAAAATCTAAAATGCTAAAAAATCTCAACATAATAATGTAAATAACTCAATGTAATAATTAAGTAAAATCCAGTGGAATTTCTCTTAGATAACCGAACATATATCAGATGTTAGATGTATGGATTGGGTCAAATCCCTAATTCAATCAAATAGATGTAAGTGATGCACTAGGATTTAAGACATGGCCCTAGGTCACTATGTGACACATGGTACATTGCTTCTAGTGCCAAACAGATGTCCCTCCCAAGACCAACCATACTCCCTTTTATCATTCCACACAGATGTCCTCTTATATACCTTCCATAAGTTATGGCGATACAATACAAGTGCACTTGGGATTGTCTAAGAAAAAATTCCTAACGATCCATAATAAAGTCAAACTATTTCATAAATCTTGTTATGAGTGAAATTCGGTATGTGAGAAAAATGGGTTGACGAAGCCCCAAATGAAGACGAAGTCCATATAAGAGGAACTTGTTAAGCAGCTGAGGAAATTGAGCACACCCTTTGGCTTGCACAGTCAACGATCTGCTTTGTACAAGCTCACTTCATGAGCTCGTCCTCATTGCCCAAAGGACAATAGTGACCCCTGAGCCAGGAATCTTAGCTCGCAAGATAAAGCACGCCACTTAGCTGGAGACCAACTGAGATTAAGCAAACACTCTCTTAAACTCGACTTATAAGGATAATCTACAAAGAGCAATCCAACGGGGCCCACCTGCAGAAAGTAATTTGTAGAAGTCGAATTGCAGAAATTATATTGTCTTATACATATAATGCTTGATGTAATGTATTTATAACTTGTAAAATTACACTTGTAACCTTCCAACCTCTATAAATAGGAGGGAAAGGATCCTCTTAAGACAAGCCTAAACGGAGATACTGTAACTCTGCTAAAATTCCTCTAGAATAATAAAATGCTATTGTGGATGTAGGGATCGGTGCTGCTCGATTTTAACTAAACCACATTAAAAATATCATTGGCCATGGCTGTTTTTTCTCTCCACCTTCTTCATTTCCCATTTCATTAAGCAGAAAGCAACCTGGAGTTCAAGAATTGAGTTCGGTTGATTGGAATTTGGTAGAATCAAATTTCACTGTCAACAAATCCAAAAATAAATTTGTGCTTCACTTTTGACATAAGAAAACTTTATGTCATTAAATTTCTTAAGAATTCCAAAATAATACTTTTTGAATCACTATCCAAACAACATTTTTATTTATAGATATTCTCATATAAGACATTCTAAAATCAACATTTAAAATTCATATACAATTAAAATTTTTAACATTACTTAAGCAGGTCTCCAAATGTATTAATAACAAAATAAATTTTTCAAAAATT
Organism: Saraca asoca; assembly: GCA_026873985.1. Taxonomy (NCBI): domain Eukaryota; kingdom Viridiplantae; phylum Streptophyta; class Magnoliopsida; order Fabales; family Fabaceae; genus Saraca; species Saraca asoca. The sequence continues at coordinate 7,441 of JANHAO010007757.1, read as the reverse complement.
ATGTAAACAACTTTCGGAATGAATATGTACATGCAAAACAAGCATTCGGAACTAAACATAAGCTTAAAAATAAGTTCATACTTGAGTATATATCCATAAAATAAATTTTAAATATTATAAATTTGAGTAGAGTGTCCACTCCCAAGCTTATATAAATAGCTAACACGCAAATATACCTCTGGCTTATTTCAATTTTCCTTACTTAAGTGAAATTCGCCGATTTTGACCTTTCATCTCTTAATTTAAAATGACTTAAAATTGCCAAACTAATCATACTTCCTATTTTCCCTAAACCATAGCCTTTTGCAACCTCAACTACTATTATTCCCAAAACACCTTAAACCCTTACATATAGATTTGTTCTTTACTTATAATTTAAAAACAATAAATAAAGCTTTAACAGGCTTAGAGGTTACATTGGTTCCAGCCCCAAATGTAAAGTGTTTGAGAAAATTGGTTTGAAGCATATCAAATACGTTGGATATATGTATTAAGTATGCACAATAAAAATTAAAATTTTCCTAATTTCAAATCATGTTGTTTACAAATTAATTCATAAGCAAGGTAAAACTTTAAATCAACAGTTCAAATTATACCTTTTCAAGGGTTGTTCTCAGAATCCTTGGTCAAATCTCTATTTGATCTTTAAGCAATTTCATGAACTCTTCAGCTAATCCCATGATCAAGTCTTTTAGATTGTTCTTTGGTAACTTCTTCAAATTTGATCTTCAACAACAATATTAATTGACACAAACCAATTTGATCTGAAGCTTCTACCAAGTTCACATAATAGGTAGAATTGAAAAATTGACCACTCAGCATAAGAGGTGCTAGCTCTCCATATAATCACAAATTCATTTGGACAGGATTGGCATTTAAATACAAAGAGGAGATAAGAAGTGAGACAATACAGAGAGAGTTGATATACAATACATATGCTAGAGCTGAATTGATGTATTTATTTTCAGTTTAGCTTCTTACCTCTTTAGATAGAAGAGTTTAAAGCACAAACAAGAGTAAGAAAGTAACATGAGTTATGTATAAGCTAGGGTTACCTTTTACTTATGCCTTCTACTTAGTGGATGGACTACACAACTGGTGCAACCTTTTTGGCCTGAGGAGCCCACACTTCTTAATCTAATGCTCTTTCTTTTGTGTCCAACAAGCTTAAATACTTTCCTATAAGTACAAACTTATAAAATCTTTTGTGTAATCATTCTCTAATTATTTTAATTAATTTAAAACAATTTCTAACTGAGGAACCATTTATCTACCTGAGATCTCCTCTAGTGTTAATATAAATGTTTTACAACATTTAAATATCAATAATGAAAATTTACTACTATTTAATAATTATAATCTCTATTAGAATTATAATATCTTTGATTAATTAGCACTTCTACTCACATCAGAATGATCAATTAATCATTTCAAATTTTCAAAATATTCTCCCAATTTAACTCTTTAATTCATAACATTTTGTATTCTAACTTTTTATTTGACTTTGGATCAAAGAGATTTTGTTGTGTGTGACCTATTAGGTTTCCATACATGTTAGCAGTGAATTTGTTTACAAGCTTTTATAAGCTCAATTGAATTAAAACCTCATTTAATTCAAACACAATTTTTCGAAAGTGTTCAAATAAATTCATAGATCAAAATTAGCTTCTAGCAAAGCATATAACAAGAATAGATTTATGAAAATCAAAACCTTTCTTGACTAGGTGTTAGTGTGTAATTCAATTTGTTCATCTCCTGGTATTTAAATTGGACTTAGGGTATGGTTCAAATGTTAACCCTATAATGTTCAATTAAGGTGTATTTTTGACCATGTGCTATCCCAATATTGTTCATGCATAAAACTTCTTTTATATATGATCAGGTTCCAAATCCAATCAAGATTAGAAATTTATAAACCGAGCTACCTAAACTACTTGTAGTATAGGCAACACCGGGTCGAGCTCTTGGATCATTTTGGATGATATCAATTAGATTAAGAGCTAGAAATGAGGGGCGTTAGTAGTAACTATCCTAATAGCAAACTATAATGCAGAAATATAAACTAGAGTGACTATATCAACTAGCCCAAGGGAATTAACTAAACTTAAGATTAATGTATCCTTGATTACTAAATATTCATCCAATTGTCAATAATATTTTTTGGCCTTAAATCATAACAAGAAGCCTTGAAATGATTAATGAGTCTTAAACAAAATTCAACCAGCAAACAATCCATCAAAAGCTTAATGCATTGCTTGGTTTCTACCATTCTCTTCTAAAATGATTATTAAGCAATAACCATAGAGTCATCCAAACCAAATGAAGCCATTCAATTCAAAAAATTTAGTAAAAATAGAGAGGAAAGGAGAAGAAATGATAAACAATTGAATTGTAAGTTGAAAATAGGATCTCTACATTAATCTTTAGGTTGTCAATCCCTTAGTCTGATTACAAATGTTTAGCCTTCCATGGAAGGCAAAAAGTTACAGAGAAGAGAAGAATAAAAGCTTACTCTCTACCCTTTGAAAACTCTCTAAAACTTCCCTCCTCAAACTGAACTCAAAAGCCTAAAACTAAAAGGACTTTGCTTAGGAAAAGAAAAGCTAGTTGTTGGTTGGTGGTGTAGGCAATCATGATGGCCGGTGTAGTTTGGTTGCTTGCTACCACTCCTCTTACGTGTAATGCCCATTGTAGATAGCATTCTTTGGTTTGTTTCATTAACTTAATGATTTCCAGCTAGTTGAGTGTGAGCTGGTGCAAGGGATAGTCCATTAGGCTCAAGCTTCATGCCAATTGGGGCCTAAAAATCCAATTCTGCAGAGGCCCAATTCATTAGCATTCTGTCTCTAATTTGTAGCTCTATTTGCATGCCCAATTTGATGGATTCAGGTATGGAAGTCTTTATGAGATTGTAGCTTTATGTCTTAACTTCCATTTGGACTTAGTTTGACCTTATTTGGACTGGTATAACTCCAGATATGGCCTAATGAATGCTTAGAGGTCTAGCTGCTTGAGATAGGCTGAGGCAGCATTCTGGTTTTGACTTTAACTCCAAATTTAGCTAGCCAATTATGAGATTCTCAGAGGTCTTCATAAAATTCGTAGAGCTATGTCTTAGTTTTCTTACAAGATAAGAATCACATTAACTGGACAATTATAGCTCAAGTTATAATCAGAATACAGAAATTGCTCAACAAAGCCAAATTCTACAGAATTTCTTCTAATGATGCCAATTGACACCACATCATAAATATACAATAACACAGCTAAAGTAAGTCATTTTGGACCTTAAAAAGCTTAGTGAGAGGACAATTAAATGAGTGAAATATTTTGTTATCAATATACTATTAATTGATTATACATAAAACTCCTTTTTATGTATCATCAATACACAAGCTTATAATTTTGATTATAACATAAATGTCAAAATATCTTTATGTAAGGTCCCTAAAAGAGAGTGGTGGGTAAAAATATAATATTGTAAAATCTAAATGAGCGGAAGTTAATTGAGCAAAATTAACTGGATTTTGCCCTTTTCTCGTTGGAGAATTGTATACATCTTCTCATGACTTAAAACGAGCGCTTCTTGGGAGGCAACCTAAGTTTACTTTTATAGTATTTAGTTTGTACATTTGTTTTGCTCCTTTCTTTTTAGTTCTTAGTTCAATTTTCTTTTGCATTCATAGCTCTTAGTATTGTAAAATTTGTGAACTTATTGGAGGTTTAAGTTGTAGGACTATCTCCTTATGCCAAGTACCCTTTAAGGGAAGGATTGATGTAGAAGTCACTTGAAAAATTTCAAGCAAGATCAAGGTTGTCAACATAAAACATGGCTAGGGTGTGTCCCAAGACATAGCTGTGTTCCATGCAGATTTCAGAATTAGTTTTTGGTAGCACCAAACACGGCCATACCATGTCTTGGAACATAGTTATGTTCCATGCAAGCTTCCAGACCCAAAATATACAGCATCAAACATGGTCATGCCGTGTTCTAGAACACAACCCTGTTTTATGCAGAGTTCAGCGAAAGAAAGAAAAAAAAACTAAAAAAAAAATTGCAAAAAAGGGGAAATTTAGATTAGATTGCATGAAATATGGCCTGGTTGTGTCATAGACTATGACCATGTTTCGAGTAAAAGGCAGCTACACGGCTGCCCTAATTTGAAGAACATGGCCAGATTTCTATCACTCTTCTCCAGCCGTTTCTCACAACCATGCTATCTTAGCCAAGGCCTTCACTATCTCTGATTAACTTTGGCCATCTGCTATAATTTTCTATCATCCCTCACCACCGGTAATCAGGATCTCCCCACTTCTAGCCTTTATTTCACCGAATCCTCTTTCCCCATCTCCATTTCACTCTAGCCAAGAAGAAATCCTGCATGTGCAGGGGAGGTAATTGATCGGCCTTTTCCCAATCCCCTGTTGTAATTCTTGTTATTTTTGTTAATATTCATTCCCTTAGCTCCTGCATTTTTCGAATTTACTGTTCAAATTTTTTGCATTCTACATAGCCAAAGCATTGCTGCATGTTGATTCTGCATTACACATTATTAATTTAAATTGTCACATTGCTGAATTCTGCATTTGCTGAAAAAAAAGTCTGCATCTTTTTGCTCTGTTGTTTCTACACATAGCCAAAAATTTCTACATTTTTTCTTTACTATATTTTGCATAATATATGCTACCCTGCTGATTGGATTATCTTGCCATTACTCTACATTGAAAATGTGCTCTGTTTAGTTGCTGTTACTCTGCTTTTACTGATTACATTGCTACTATTTGCCTTGGACCAAATTGCTATAGTGCTGGGTTTTATTTATTATTTTGCTATAACTATTTTAATTAGTTCTATCTTGTTGCACTTGGGGTTATCCTGTTATCATGCTTGAGTTAATAACTCTGCTAAATTGCTACTGTTTCCTTGAATTTTTCTTGAGTTTGAAAAGAGAGATCTTTTAAGTGCCATTTCAAATTTTGTGTTAAAAATTCATTTTTCTTCAAAATTCTCTAATTCAAAATGGCACCTAAAAAATCAAGAATTGGAAAGCTTCCTCCTCCCAATCCCATCAAACACGTAGGGGACAGGATAATCTTAACCAACAACCTCATGAAATAAACGAATTTGGTATCATTTTCATTGATGATGATCAATGTAGACGATACGATCCATTAGTAAAATGGGGAATGCTAAGTACCCGTTATGTGGATGAGGTTTGTTTAGACCAGTTGGAATTACTCAATGATGTCTAATACTTGTTTGACTGGATTGGGTGATCACAATTTATAATGATGCATTACCCAATATATGCCAGAATGACTCTAGAATTTTTCAGCTCTTTTAATGCAATCCTATTCAGAGGCCAAGAGGTCGAATAAGGATAAATTTCTTTTAGACTTTTTGACTAGGATTATAATTTATCATTAGCCCAATTTAATGACTTATTTGGATTGCCCCCTAGGGGTCCTAGGACTACTCCCTCTAGTTTTCAATCAAATATATTTTGGAACTCGATAGCCATTGGAGGGTAGTATAGGGCTTCCCAATCAAAAGCCTCATCCATTTGTAACCCCTATTTTTGATACATTCAGTGTGTGATGGCACACACTATTTTTGGTAGAGCAGAAAGTGATTGGGTTGCAAGTCAATGAGAGTTATACTTTCTTTGGTCAATGATAAATAATAATCAAGTAGACACTGGGGCATTAATGACACAACAGATGCAAAAAGTAGGTAATGCATTATATGGCAAAGTAGTAGCAGGAGGCTTAGTGACAGCAATTGCTTATGGTTTGGGATTGGACCAACAACTTGCAGATTTGCAACCATTACCTAGAAACTTGAGGATTGACTTAGAATTTGCCTACATATGAAACTCATAGTCAAGAGGGGATATAAGTATTGGCTACATTTCAGAGGCAGAAATCTCTTTCGCCTCCCAAAGCCTGAGCATACCACAGTTATTAATGAAGCCAATTGGAGCTACCCAATTGAAGAGGATTTTGAAGATGAAGGACATGAAGAAGAAGTAAAAGAAGAAGAGTTCCAACAGTTCCCACAACTCCCATAATTGTCCCCAGCCCAACAACCTCACATGGAAAGTCCCTCCTATGCTCCACCAGATGATCAAGACCAGCTATACATGCGACTTGATATGATTGAGGACAGAATACAAAATATGTAAGCAGCAATGGGATCTATGCAATGAATAATGGGTGATATGCAACACATGATCCAAAGCATATATAACTGGCACTTAGAACATAACTTCCCACCACTATCTCCACCTGAAGACCAGTGATTTGGTAAGTTTCTATCCCTTCCTTTGAGATCTTTTCTTTGATATCTACATTAGGGATAATGTAGAATTTAAGCATGGGGGTAGTTACTTTCTTTTTTCTTAGTCTATTGTATATGCTTTATAAATTTTTCTTTTCTTTTCTTGTCTTTTTAGTCATAATTCATGTCTACTAAAATTATAAAAATTAATAACTCTCTTAATAAGCTGATGTGGTAATAATTAGTTTTAGGCCTATAAAAGTTAGATTTGAAATAGATTTCAAATAAGTATTTTTGATTTAATCTTTCTTTCCTAAAATTGAACCTTAGGCCCTTTAAAAACACTTTATTTATTAGGGACTATAATTTGCATGCACCTGGTAAATCTTGGCATTATGAAAGTATGAAGATAGGGAGAGATGAAGAATGAAGGTGTTAAAAAAAATTAAAAAAAATAGCTGAAAAGAATGAATGTAAAAAAAGTTGCAAAAAAAAAAAAAAACCACCCAAAAAGGTATTTGCTTTGAGTACCTAAATTCAAGATCTAAAAAGGCCTTTGTTATGAGTACCAAAATGTCTGCATATCAGTGAGATGCAGTATAAAATGCATGCACTGGTAAAAAAAAAATAAAAAATAAAGGGCAGGGTAAGCTAAGGAGATCTGAAGGATGAGGGTTTTACTTGAGTGTCTTGAGAATCATTTTTGGTGTATGAAGATTATAGTAACAATGGATGATGTGTAAAGGTTTGATGTTAGGTAGGTGAAGACTAATTCTTAAATGCTTGTTTATATTTCTGTTGATATCTTGTTGATTAAGCATAGAATTAATTATACTACATTTGCTTGTTTGAATTGAGAGTGTGAATTCTCCCATTTCTTAATGTGCTCATATGTAATAATTTGCTTAAGGACAAGCAAAAGTTCAAGCATGGAGGAGTTGATAAATGAGTAAAATACCTAAAATTATGTTAATAATCACCTCTTGATTGGTTATTAATTTGTGATTTTGCTGTCCTTTTTGTTTTAGTCTAGTTAGTTTATTCTTGGTATTGCTATAGCCTGCATTTGTCTTTTTAGGTTAGCAAAAGAGGTTTTAAAAGAAGAATGAAAGCTGAACTTTGGAGCACATTTGGATCAAGAAGAAGCTAAGGAAGAAGATA
>JANHAO010007756.1:0-19850 GCA_026873985.1 Saraca asoca | reverse complement strand
AAAAATTATTTGAAGAAAATAAGATTTTATAAAAACTATTTTTACATACACCAATGCATACTTTGATTTATGTCTTCAAAATTTTTTGCTTACATTGATGTACATATTGATGCATTGTAGAACTCGTGAAAAGTTTATATCGCAATCGAAGTCACATCGATGCAAGAAGAAAATCTTTTTTTACCAAAAGTTAAGAAAAATAGATATTTTAATGCAGTAATCGATGCAAAGACTATGTACAATAGACTACACTTTGATTACCACACTGATGAATTAGTTACAAATAGACTGTAATCGATGCGACAATTGATACAATAACTAAATGTTAATTATTCTGTTATAGATGATTACAGCAGTTGTAACAACTTAACTCCTTTCATTATATAAACAATTTTTCATCCTTTTTCAATATAGTTCTTCATTTATTCAAGTACAAAATCTGTCTGAGAAAGTATCAACACGATTTTCCTTCAGTTTCATCAAATCTCTAAGAGTTTCTCAAATTTATGGATTAAGACCAATTCAGTTTATCTTAGATAGTTTGAGATTTTCATCTCAAACACCGATATTATATTACCTACTTCTTCTCTTTCATTGTTTCCTTATTTTAAGATTTACAGGGATTTAGAAATCTTGTATTGATTAGTAAGAACCTATTAATCTTATGTTTTTCTTTAGGTTTAGAAGAGCTTATCCCTAATTCTTCTAGGTTAGCAAGAAGCTTGTTAATTTCTTGTGTGTTATTGTAAAAACTGGCAATTCAGGAGCCTAGTAATCCTGAAGGTTTTTGTTTTCAATTTAAGAGGTCTTTCAATTGAGAAAAATTAAGTGGAGTAGACTTGAATTGTAGTTTCAATTCAAGTTGAACTACTTTAAAATTTCTCTATCTATTGATTTTTATCTTAACTACTCAATTATTATATTCTATTACTTTACACTTAGTTCCACCAATTATAATCATATCTGTTGTTTAACTATTGAATTAAAATAAAACAAAGGCGTATACATATTCTCCAACAAGAAAAGGGCAAGATCCACTTAAATTCTGCATAGTTAGTTTCTACAATATATATATTTTTTTACCCATCATTATGGGACCTAACACATATATTTATTGACAGAAAATCCTCAACATCTAAAGTTATAGCTATAAAGCATAATTAATTATAGTTGCCCACAAATAAATAAATAAATTAAAAAAGTGCTTAATAAAAATAATAAATTATTATCGAAATCTAGAATTTCTTACCTATTATGTTAAAGTGTTTAAAGGAAAAGTTTCTAATACAATGAAGAACATCATCTTGAGTTCTATAATTATTTTGCAAAGCTTCAAATGAATTACATAACTCTGTTGATTCTCTTTGTTTTTCTAAGGGTCTTTTTGTTTGAGAGCAAAATGTTTTTTTGTAAACTATTTTCCTAACTTTCCTATATTTGGAGCCAATAAGAAAGTTGGTCAATAAAAAAATAGATTTTAATTAATAGAAAATGATAGTGTATTTGGAAAAAGGTGATTTCCCCTTTTAATTAAAAAAAATTATTTTTTCAAATTATTTTATATTACATAATCACATTTTCCCTTTTTCTTACTTTCCTTTTTTCTCTCTTACCTTTCTTTCTCTACTCATTTATGTTTCCTTTCATTCTCTCCTTATCTTTCTCTTTCTTCTCTCACTACCCTATTTTTATCTCCTTTTTTTTCTTCCATCCATCTCTCATATTTTTTTCTTTCTCTCTTCTCACTCCTCTATGCCCTCTACTCCCTTTCTATCTTTCTCTTTCTCCCCTATTCTCTCTCTCTCTTTCTCTCTCTCTCTCTCCTATCTCTCATATTCTCTTTCTCCTTCCATTTCAACAAATATTGCCAATATAATAATTATATTAAAAGTTGTATTGAGAAAATATTTAAGCATTTAAGAAAGTTGGCAAATGTAATTAATAGTGGCCAAAGTTAATTGAATACAAAAGTTTATGAACAAATGAAAAAAGATGGAAAAGAAAGATTTGGATATTTTTCTTTGCATGTTGCTTTTAGTGCAAAATACACTTAACTTTTGTTTTTTACTAGTAAAGATTTTTTGACTCCTATCTTGAAAACATTTTAATAACAAAATGATTATTCTACAACTTGATCTTAAAGATGATATTTGCATATGTAATGATATTTTTCAATAAAAGAAAATAGTTTACTTTTATGCACTAAATAAGAGAAAGTATTTTCTCTCATGTGATATAAGAAATCCGGATCGTCCTTAATGGACCGAGGAACAGCCTGAACACGACAAAGATCCAACTTGAAAAGCACTCAGAGTGCTAAGTTTCTAGCTCACATCGCAGAGTGACGCCCTCAGCTCAAGTTCATCCTTGAAAGAGCAAGCTCGAGCCCACCATCCCAAAGACAGGCACTTCCCCAGACTGAAGGATCTAGCTAGCAAGGCACAACTAGTGACTTGGGAGCTCACTAGATAGAAGACCAACTCACATTTTGCCCAGTAGACACGTGGGGCCCATCTGCAGTAGCTGAAATACAGTATTTAGTCTGCCTGTCCTTTCTTGTATATTACATATCTGATATAATAGATTTACTGCATGTAAAATTACAATTGTAACCTCCTCTCCCCTATAAATACAGGAAGGAAATGAACATTAAAGAGGGAGACGCTTGTATATCGAAACTCTATAGAAATATTCTAAGCTCAATATACTACCGTGGACGTAAGGTCTGGTTCTATTCAGATTTGGTCGAACCACGTTAAAAATCTTGTGTTTTCCCACTGCTCTTCCCTCCTTTCTTACTCACTTTGCTGATTTTTTGTCTTCAACCAGCTAATAGCTTGAGATCTCGAAAGAATCCTCCATTGGCTGGAGTTTAGGTCAGAACCAAAATCCACCGTCAACATCTCATATTGTCCAAACAACAAAAAATCAATTATAAATGCATTTTCTTAAGAAAGTACTTTCCATAAAATTTTGTTTTTCATTGAAACAAATGGACCCTAAGTGTTGATTCTCTTTGTTCTTCCAAGCTCAAACATGTAATTCTTTATCAAAGAGTCCATCTCCTTCAATTGTATGCTCAATTTCTACTTCAACATTTTTTGCCTATAGCAACAATCAAAAACTAGTATCTAAAGTTTAAAAAATGTTGCCATAAAAATAAGTAACATTTTTTTAGTGTAATGTTAGTGAGCATTGCTTATCATTTTAGGCAACAAATTTTTCAACTTTAGGCAATATTTTACAAAAACCATTATTTATTTTTATGTCCTGAGTAACGGTTTTAACATTTATATTTAGCAACTAGTTTTAGTTGTTGCCTATAGTAAAATAGGTAATGGTTTTCACCTTTACTTTTAGCAATGGATTGTGGTCGTTGCCTATTCTTTGTAAGAGGCAATGGTTTTAACCATGATATTTGCCAACAAGTTTTTGATTGTTGCCTATTCTTTATTATAGACAACACTTTTTCAATGTTAGTGTATCAAACCTCTTTTTAAATTTATTTATTTTAAAGTTGCAATGAGGCACAATTTAAAATATCAATCTTTCACCTGTCATAAATTTTGAATCAAATTTGCAATATGAAAAAACACATAAAAACTCAAATCTACAATTGAAGAAATATTTATTTGTTCATTTCAAATTAAAAATTCACATATTAAAGATTCAAATGACAACAAAGTAGTAATATCAAGTACAGTTTTTATGCTCTAAAAAATATTTAAAAATGAGAGTGTCGATAAAAAACTATAAATGATCATCATGAAGAAATTTAAAAATTTTCATTTATATCCATATCATGAAATCTTAATCTTTCTTTATTTTAATTTTCTTCTTGATCACCAATATTTTTCTATCATGATTACAAATTTAAATGATTATTATTTTTCACATTAAGTATAACATGGCAATAATTGAAAAAAAAATTTGAAAACTTGATATAATATTATCAACAAGTTGCATGCTTCTTAAACATGTTATATCAACATATTTGCTTACAAAAAATATGCCCAAACTCACAATAAAAGAGTTACGATGAGTTGACCTATAAGCAGTCAACTTGAATGCTAAACCTAATTATAGAGATGATACATCAACTCAAAGTTTCAAAGAATAAAAGGGGACAAGGACCAACAACTAGCTATGGTTCATGACTAGGCATGTTATATAATGCAACTAGTATTTGAATTGGTCCTAATTACTCTTTGGGAAAGTTGAAGAAGGGGGAGAATCTCAAATGAAGAAAAGGATCCAATAACTTTGAAAGAATTATGTTAAAATCTTTCCTTTTTTGATTATTCTCAAAAGAGAAGATTATTCTCTTTACTAAACCTATGTGGATCCAATGATGATCTTATAATTATAATAAGAATAAGAAATCTTTCTCAATCAATCCTTTTGCCCCTCATTCTTCAAGAATCAGAAATATCCTTTTTAATCAAGTTTGAATTTGTTCATTTGAAATCTAGACTATTCTACTTTATTTTTATTTACTTATTTTTTTATTTCTTTTTTATTACCTTCAATCATTCCTTAATTCCCACAGACTTGATCCTGTAAAATCTAACCCATTTTCTCATTGAGTGAAAGGTATGAAATAAATTAGATCAATTTTTCAATCAAAAGTATTGTGTAAAATATTTGATTTTTTCCTCTATCCCTATCCTATAGGTATAACATTTGAATCAATAAAAAACCCATTCTTTTGTATCTATAGAACTAATTATTATTACATTCTAATTTCTTCTTGATACCTCCCAAGGAAACCATAAATTGGATCCCAAATTGATGGGTTAGTGTGAGCTTATTCATAAGGTTATGCACTTTTCAAATAGGAATCTATTTGCTAAACAATTATGGCTTTCGTGGTTTGGTAGGTTTTCAAGATCCTTTTGATGACCTATATTGTGTGGATATCTTTATGTTGAAGGGATATCCATATGATCTGATCGATTACATAAAGCCCACAAGAATCGGTGAGAGTATACAAAAAAGACAATTCTATTTCTATTACTATGAACTTTATCAATGAAGTAGTTAATGGTGGGGTTACCATTATCCTTTTTGTGGTGATGAATCTTCTATATGTTCCTAAGAAAAGGAATTTGTCCATTTTTCAGAGTCTCACAAGGGCATGGAAACACATAAGAACTATTGAATTGAAATGGAAAAATAGATGTAACTCTGATTACTTCAGAAATGGTAAGGTATTTGGCATAAAAAGAGGGGTTGATCCTTATCATTTTGACTTGGTTCTAATTTCTCCATTTTTTGTAGAATACTGGGTTAAGTTCTTCTCCTACCCATATCAAATAAAACATGTTGAGCCAAATTTTCTTCATATGAAACTTGCTTTATTTAGATCAAAAAAATTATGCAATTTTTTGAAATTATGTGTTATAGCTTGAATCCATAGTCAATTTTATTTCGGATAGGAGTAGTTGACAATTGAATCTAATTTTTCCCATTCTTTTTCATATCCATAATAGTGAAAAAAGAAAAGAAGGCCTAACTCCAAGATATTCAAGAATAATAGTGTTAAGCTTCTTGACCCTTTACCTTAGGATTCATCAGTTATATTTCCTAATGGGGCTAGGGAAGGGGTATAACTTAACTACAGAGTATCACCTTAATGTGGTGGAAGCCATTAGTCCGAGCTTGACTATCTTTAAACCTAATATGAGTTTTTTTTCTAGTTTGGTTTGCTTCCCTATCGTGAAATGAGAATGGATATGAGGATTTTAGGATTGATGTGAGGGGTAGAGAAGGCTATATTTCTAGGATCAAATTCCAGGCAAATATGAAGAGCATGGATACAAGTTATAACTTAGAATGAAAGGGAATTCCAAATCAATTTTATCTATGAACAAGGAACTTATAAGTAATTTGACTATGAATTTTATGGAGTGTTCGATCCTGGCTCAGGATGAATGTTGGCAGCATGCTTAACACATGGAAGTTTGATGGGAAGTGGTGTTTCTAGTAGTAGATAGGTGAGTAACACATGAGACCAACCCTTAGGAGGGGAACAACAACCGAAAATGATTGCTAATACCCCATAGGCTGAGGAGGAAAATGAGGAAGCCACTTGAGGTAGAGCTTAGTTTGATTAACTAGTTGATAAAGTGATAGCTTACCAAGGTGGTGATCATTAGCTAGTCTAAGAGGATAATCAGCCATATCGGGACTCAAATGTGGCCTAGACTTCATAAGAGGTAGCCGTAGGGAAGTTTTTATAATAGGTGAAAGCCTAATAGAGCAATAACGCACAAAGGTAGAAGGCTTATGGGTCATGAACTTTTTTCTCAAAGAAGAAGCAATGATAATATCCAGGGAATACACATTAGTTAACTCTGTGCTAGCAACCGAGGTTAGATAGAGGATGCAAGTGTTATCTAGAATATTTAGATGTAAAGAATCTATAAGTGGCTTGTTAAGTCTACCATCAAATCCTAGGGCTTAACCTTGGACAAGTGGTGGAAACTACCAAGCTAGAGTATGATAAGGGTAGGAGGAATTTCCATTGAAGTGATGAAATGTGTAAAGATTAGAAAAAAACACCAAAAATGAAAGCACTTAGTTAAGCCAAAACTAATATTGAGAGATGAAAGTTAGGGTAGCTAATGGGATTAGATACCCTAGTAGTCCTAGCCATAAATAATGGAACCATGCATTGTACGTATCGACCTGTGCAATGTTATAGCTAACGCATTAAGTATCCTACTTGAGGAGTATGTTTGCAAGAATGAAACTTAAAGGAATTGGCATGGGCCTGTACAAGTGGTGGAGCATATGGCTTTATTCAATGCAAAGTGAAGAACTTTATGAAGGTGTGACATGCCACAAATCCTCTCAAAAGAGAGGGGTACCTTTAGGAATGCAAACATAGGTGGTGCATGGTTGTCATCAAATGATATATGTAAGGTGTTATGTTAAGTTCTACAATGAGCGCAACCCTTGTGTTTAGTTGCCAACATTGAGTTTGAAACCTTAAGCAGACTACCAATGATAAGCTGGAGGAAAGTGAGGATGACTTCAAGTCATTATGCCCTTTATGTTTTAGGCAATACACATACTTAAATGGTCGGGACTATAACATCCCGAATTTTCTAAAATGAATTGTGATAACAAAATGGTTTTTTAGAAAATTTAAAAAGGGTAACTTTAAAATGTTTGAGAATTTGAAATTGAAATTTGGGAATACGAAGTGTTCAAACATAGTGAAAAAAGATTTTATGAATAATAGGAATCTTCAGAAAGTGGAAGTTCTCAATTTGAATGCTTATGGAGCAAAAATTGTGTTTCCAAAATTTAATATTTGGAAAAACTTCAAAAAGATCGAAACTGTGGCTACAAGTGCCTAGCGAATATAAACTTATAGTCATTATAAAGGTTATTAATTTAACTAATTTGTATCAAAATTTCACGATTGTTAGTGATTTGTAAGTATGTTAATTGTGGACTCAAAATTAAACAAATAGAAAAAAATGACTTAAGACAAGATAAGTAAATTTCTTCTTTTTCCATTTTTGCGCTCCCAAAGTTGGTTCCTTCTTTCTCTTTTTGAGCCTTTCTGGTTGTTTCATGTAGCCATTGGCTTCTTCATCAAGTTCACACTCTTTCTCTGCAAGCTCTTCTTTTCTCTTAAGTTAATCCTTCATCCTTCCATGTAAATTTCTTGCATTTTTATAGTTGATTCCTCTCTTCTTCCTCTTCAATTTAATATCAAAATATTATTGATTCATGGAGTAAAAGTTCAATTATGAATTTTTGAAATTTTCTATCACTATTCACATCACTATTCAACCCATGAGTCGATCTAATTTTTATGGTGTTTTAGAGCTTGAATCTATTAGATATAGCTTGTTTCTATTAAATGAAATCATAATCTAATCATTTATGATTAGTTGAAGAGGAAAAATCCTTAGTAAATCTAAAAGCTAATAAACTCTTCTTTTGTGTTCTTGAAAAATATTGAAAATCTTTGTGGGATTTGTTTGTTTCCAATTGCTAAGGTGAGTAATCCTTACCTTTCTTGTGAATTACGATGTGTTCTTCCTTGTGATTTGTTAATTAGTTGGTGTGAATGGATGAGATAAGTTTTGGTGATTGTGTAGCCAAATTTGAGGTTGAAAGGATCTATTCATATGTTGTTTGGTTTGCCATATAAATAGCTAAGTTATAAGCTTATTTAAACTTTCAAAACATGCTGAAATAAGGATTTATAGTAGAAGATTGAACATCAAGTTACTTTCTTTATTTTTCTATAATTTTCACACAAAACCTACTTATGCAAGTCGAATCACAACTTTTTGAACTAAATCCACTATCATGCCTGCAAAAATCTAGCACTTTTGTTCTTACAATTCGACTAAATTTTGAACTAAATTTGTACAATTTGAATTGATATTTCCTAGTCTATTTTTTGATTCTGATTGCTAATTGGATCATGTTTAAATTTGTACTTGTCAAAAGTTTTCAAAATTTGGCGAGTAGACTTGCATTTTCAACTAAATTTCCTTAATTCTACTTGAATTTCTTTAGTGATTCTGATTGTAATTTTGCTCGAATTTCAATCTTGATTCTGCTTATGATTCTAATCATACCTCCAAAATTTTTCCATGCTTTCCAATTCAAACTTCTTTCTCATTAAAAACTATTCTATTTCTTTAGGTCTAAACTTACATGAGATACAATTAAGTTGAATAAAACAAATGAGAAGTTTTGAATGAGTAATTTCCAACTTAATACTAATTAACCTAGTAATTATTCATACACAAATGTTATGGAAGCAATATGGATAATTATGAAGATAGTGTGATAGAGAATGTGTGTTTGAGATAGTAATAAAATGATGATCTATACGTGGATAATAGAAAAATGATCATGATACTTGTTATAATAATGAGACCCATATAATTATAATTAAGGTCTAAGTTTGAATATTCCTTAGCAACTGACTTATGGTATATAATGGCAATGATAAATGATATATGTGATAAAGATGATATAAACTATACATGAATGAATAATATCGTGATAATGTGATGAGAAACATGTGATTATGATGTTGATAAGAAATAAAATGATATGACAATGATAAGAAATAATGCTATTGAGATACTTAAAAATTCCCCATGAAACATAGGATGACAAGCAATAAATGATTATGATTGTGGAAATACAATCTCTATGAATGGTTTTATGGTATAAAGTTTGATAATGTGCATGAGATATTGAAAAGTATGTGATGATATGATTGGTACTGAAATTACAAATACTATAAGTGATTATATGATGAAAAGCTTATGCATGGCAAGGAATGATACACAATGTTATGAATGATGATGAAATATGTTAAAATGAAATTGATGAGATATCCATTATGAGAATGGAATGATTGAATATATGAAAGCTTTTTGAGGCTTAATATGAAAATGATAGTGTTGACGTTGAAATTTGGTTTGCACGGAGGGTACCAGATTCCTGCCAATGGGAGATGAGTTCTGGGATCCTATACTGCTTCTATTGACGATGAAATTCAGTTCGTATGGAGGACTCAAACTTCAGCCAACAGGAGAAGTTCTGGGACCCAATGCTACCTCCGAAGTGAAGAAGAGAAAGGGCTAAAAGGAAGAAGGGAAAGAGAAACAACACGTTTAACGTGGTTTGGCCAAATCCGGGTGACACCGGACCCTATGTCCATGGTGGAGATTTTATTCATGTGATTTTTAACAGGGTTTCTTTTTACAGAACTTTTATCCTCCCTCTTCTAATAATGTAATCCTATTTATAGAGCGAGGAGGAGTTACATGCATTAATTACCAGCTACAGTGGTGTTACATCAAACTATAAATGAGAAAAGACAACAAAAGGGCTACAATCCAGCTACTGTAGAAAGTAGGCTGCTGAATGGTCTCCCTAGGTTGGCGATAGACTTGTGTCTGCTACTTGACATCTCGAGTAGGGGATTTCTAGCTCGGGGGCGTCACGGATTCTACTGTAGTGAGCTGGGTGTCGCTGTAGTGAGGAAGCAAGCTTGAATGGAGTGATCGACCACTCGATGATTTGGTCTTATGATTTCTTCATTGGACCATCCCTCATGGGGGAGGCTGTTTCATGGAATATACCTGAATGCCCTCACAGCGTCGTTGTATTGTGACGAGCGAGGCGGGGCTGGTGTTAGGAGTACTTTGCTGTTGCCGCTTTCTGATGGGTGAAGTGAAGTTTGCCGTAGGCTTCTCGTTGAAGTGAGGGACTTGATCTCTGTTGTGCTCATGGACTCAACCTTGCAAGGCCACTTTTATGTATATAACATAAATCCCTCAACTCTCGGTTTGCTTTACGGACCGGGAGTTGCAAGTTTTTGAGGCTTGATTTGTATCTTCAGCCAGTGTCATTCTTTAACTGAGATGTCTTGTCAGATGTCTTTCCCTTCTGCTTTAGGCCATGCTTTCTCCAATTCACCATTTTTTGGTGTGGCATTGTCGCTCGTTTTAGATCGTTGGATAAAGATCAGATTAGAGTTTCTCTGGATTCTTCAAAAGGGTTAAGCGGGTCTATTTATAGCCTAGGGTATTCCTTCCTTTCATCCCAGAGAAACTTGATGGAGGAGACTGAAGAGCCATTGTTATCCTGGTGTCTTAGCTTCTGACAAAGCTTGGTGAGACATGGATGGCCTGTTGTAAAGTTGCTCCAGCGCAGGATCCACCTGGCGGACTCCTACAGGTTCTTGCGGTGACTTCTGGCCACCTCCTCCTGCCATTGCATGTGGTGCTGCTACTTGTCCAACCAGCTTCTATGACTTTTTGAATTATTGTGTATGGCTCAGGAGGACGTTCCAGAGGAATATGCCGGAGGAACTCTAGGGCTGTTGCTCTTCTACGAGCCCGAAAATTGGTGGTCGACCTTTTGGCTACTTTTTGTAGGAATTGTAGTGTCAGGCTTTCAATCTCCTTCCCCTAATGTACTGTTGCCTCACGGGTCGAGGTCTTTTTTGTTGTATGAGCTTTTCTTCTTTCAAATACTGTAATGACTGCTTCAAGCATTACTGTATGTAAGCTTTGATAATTAATGAGAACTTTTCCTCGGCCAAATCGGCTGTGCTTCATTTTTCTCTTAGCTCATTGTGAGTGAGAGAGGGGTCGCGAGTGAGCTGGGCCTGAGAGATCTCATTTGAGATATATGAGATATGTCCACATAAGAGTTATGGGAAATTTATCTGCATGAAAGCTACGAGATACTCATCCGCATGAGAGCTGCGGATGATGATTTCGTTTCAGTAATGGTGAGGTAAAAACCATTCGCTGAGTTTTTTATTTGAGTTTTTGTAACCACGAGGTAGGCTCAGGGGCCGTCTTACCCTCAGGTGTTGCTTTGAGTTTTTGTTGTAGCAAGGTGAGAACCATTTGCTGTAATGCTATAGCAAGGTGAGAATCATTCGCTGTAGTGAATACTGTAGCGAGGTGAAGACCGTTCGCTGTAGCGAATGCTATAGCGAGGTAACGACCGTTCGTTGTAGCGAAATTGTAATGTAATGTTGTAGCGAGGTGAAAACCATTTGCTATAATGCTGTAACAAGGTGAGAATTGTTCGCTATAGCGAATACTGTAGCGAGGTGAAGATCGTTTATTGTAGTGAGGTGAGGACCATTTGCTGTAGCAAAATTGTAATGTAATGTTGTAGCGAGGTGAAAACCATTTATGGTAATGCTATAACAAGGTAAGAACCGTTCACTGTAGCAAATACTGTAGTGAGGTGAAGACCGTTCACTGTAGCGAGGTGAGGACCGTTTACTGTAGTGAAATTGTAATGTAATGTTGTAGCAAGGTGAAAACCATTCACTATAATGATGTAGTGAGGTGAGAACCATTCACTATAGTGAATACTGTAGCGAGGTGAAGACCGTTCGCTGTAGCGACTGCTGTAGCGAGGTGAGGACCATTCATTGTAGTAAAATTATAATGTAATGTTGTAGCAAGGTGAAAATCATTCACTGTAATGCTGTAGCAAGGTGAGAACTGTTCGTTGTAGCAAGGTGAAGACCGTTCATTGTAGCGAAATTGTAATTGTGGAGTGAAAACTCCTTTATCTAAATAGCTTTTAGCCAATCGGCAACTTTCATTCATTTAACATACAGTGACTAGTACAATCGAGCGTTACAGGATCAAAATATGGTTCGGATGGAAGGCTCAGGCTCTTGGGTGATAACTCACTGAGCCTGTTAAGCGCGCTGCCCATGTGGTCCTGCCATGTAATCCTATAGTCGACCCCTTCTGATGAGGCATTCAATGGCATTTTTCAGTGCGTGGCACTCTGAGGTGGTGTGCCCAGCATCGTTGTAGTAAGCACAAAATCTGCTCTGGTCTCTGGACTTGGTGGGTACCCTCATTGGCCTGGGCCTTCCGAAGTCCTCGTTATGCCTTTCTGCGGTAAAGATTTTGTCCTGTGTGTCTGACAGGATGCTATAGCTCTTGAAGTGACTTTCTGGTTGCTAAGGTTTTGCTTTCTTTATAGGATGAGAAGTGGGATTGTCGTAACTTTCGCTACTCCTCCTTTTACCCACGGTGGGACCGTTATGGCCCGCTTTGTGCTTGGGCTTCTCTGATCCGAAGGTTTCTTCCCATCTTATTTGCTTGGTCGCCTGATCGTAAAAATTCAGCAAGATCTTGAGCAGGGGACTTGTAGAGGCTCCTGTACAATTTGTCATCTTTACGGAGTCCCATTGAGATGGCTATTAGAATACTTTGCTCCGAAGGATTCTCCATGGAGTTAGCCTCGTGCCTGAATTGGGCTAAGTAATCCTTGAACAGCTCGTCCTTGTGCTGGAAAATCATCGCAAGGTGGCAAGGAGGCATAAGTTGCTTCTTTAGCGCCTGGTATTGGTAAACGAATTTTCGCTGACACTCCTCCTAGTTGCCGATGCTGCACACAGGGAGGAGCTTGAACCAAGCACGAGGCATTACCCCTAGCGTGGCGGGGAAGACACGATACTTCATTAAGGGATCGATCGTCTAGAGGTCCATCTGAGTATTAAACCTGTCCAAGTGGTCACTCGAGTCGCTATTCCCGTCGTATAGCGGGATAGCAAGCACTTTGAGCTTCTGTGGGAGAGGTTGCTTCTCGATCTCCATGGAAAATGGTGAGGTTTTCTCATAGCGAGGATGATTGCTTTGAGGTTGTGGGCGCTCCTCTAGTTATTTCAGGCTCTGGAGAACCTCTTCCATTACTGGATGCTGATCTTCACGCTGAGGGGTTGAGCTTTCTGCTTGCTGCGAGCCCCCTGATTGCTTGCTGTCGCGATCATCGCAGACTTCTCTCTGAGCTTCCTCACGAAGCTGCTGGAGTTGTGCCATGACCTCTTCTTGTCTTTGGGCATTTTATGCTTGTGCCTGAGCAAGCACTTTGACAGTCTCAGCTAATTCTCTGACTGTGTTTTCGAGTGCCGATTGAGACTGATTAGGCATTTGAGCCTCTTGAGTTTCAGATGCAATGGTGTATTGCTGAGAAACTAGAACTATAGAACTCCGAGTTATTCTCCCTCTGGCCATGGTTAGGCTGTAATAGAAACTTCAGAATGCAGATGATCCCCACAGACGGTGCCAAAATGTTGACGATGAAATTCGAATCGTATGGAGGACTCGAACTTCAGCCAACGGGAGGAGTTCTGGGACCCAATGTTGCCTCTGAAGTGCAAAAGAGAAAGGACTAAAAGGAAGAAGGGAAAGAGAAACAACATGTTTAACGTGGTTCAGCCAAATCAGGGCGGCATCGGACCCTATGTCCACGGCGGAGATTTTATTTATGTGATTTTTAACAAGGTTTCTGTTTACAGAACTTTTATCCTCCCTCTTCTAACAATGTAATCCTATTTATAGAGGGAGGAGGAGTTACATGCATTAATTACCAGCTACAGTGGTGTTATATCAAACTATAAATGAGAAATGATAGCAAAAGGGCTACAATCCGGCTACTGCAGAAAGTAGGCTGTTGAATGGTCTCCCTAGGTTGGCAGTAGACTTGTGTCTATTGCCTGACGTCTTGAGTAGGGGATTTCTGGCTCGGGGGCATCACGGGTTCTGCTGTAGCGAGCTGGGTGCCACTGTAGCGAGGAAGCGAGCTTGAGTGAAGTGATCGACCACTCAACGATCCGGTCTTATGATTTCTTCGCTGGACCGTCCCTCGTGGGAGAGGCTATTTCGCAGAATGTACCCGAATGCCCTTATAGCATCGTTGTATTGTGACGAGCGAGGTGGGGCTAGTGTTAGGAGTACTTTGCTGTTGCCGCTTTCTGATGGGGAAGCAAAGCTTGCCATAGGCTTCTCGTCAAAGTGAGGGACTTGATCTCTGTCGTGCTCGGGGACTCATCCTCATGAGGCCACTTTGATATATATAACAGCTTTCGAAGTGCACTGGGGGAAAGGGAAAGGAAGAAGTGTGGCACGGTGTTTTTAATGTGGTTCGGCTAAATCCGGGTGGCACTGAACCTTACGTCCATGGTGAAGATTTTATTAATATTCGGAATCATTTTTACAGAATATTGGCTTATACTATGCCCGTCTCTTTTCCTCTTCTAACAATACATTCCTATTTATAGAGGAAGGAAGAGTTACATGCATTAATTACAAGCTACATTTGTATTACATCAAGATATAAATGGAAAAGATAGTAAAAGACTATAGTCCGATTGTTGCAGGATATAGGCTGTGGGGTGGGCCCCTCTGGTCGGCTTCAGACTTGTATCCATAAGCATCTTCCGCTTGATATCGTCTTATCGTGCGGGGTGTTCGTCATCCTGAGCTAAGGTTCCTTGCTCAGGGTCACTATGGGAGGTCACTGTAGCGAGCTTGATGCTATTGTAGCGGGGTAGCAAGCTCGAGTAGGATGGTTGATTACTTGATGAGCTGGTCTTATGATCACCTTGCTGTATCGCTGTCTAGTAGCGAGTGAGGTAAAGTTTGCTGGGCACCTTCAACGAGCTAGATGATTTGGCCTCTGGCGGGTTCGGATTTGTTGCATTCTTCTGAGACCATTTTTCACCTATAACAGATAGGATATGGTAAGAAATAATGAATCGGATCCTAGATCTACACATTCCAAATGGCAGAAGGGCATAAGATGAGTGTTGAAGGGAAAAGGCTGGGTTTGTGTGGGTTATGGTTAGACCAGAGTAACAAAGAGGTTCACATTGCTTTTCTTTATTATGTTGTTTATTGGAATTGTTATTCAAATACATAGAAATGTGATAAAATATAACTTGAATATGTGACTTGGTTATTGATAGCCTGAAGCTATGTTAATAATATGATTTATAAATGTTATTCTAAAAAATTCTAAAGCAAGATTTAATGTGGTAAGATAATATGATATAAACTCATGTGATGACTGAATCTAGTGAAATGTTAGAAAGTAAATAGTACTGTAACCTGAATATATAATGATTGATGAGAATAGCTTATGGCCATAAGAAAATCATGTTATAGTGTAAAAATTTAAAATGTGTTATGATATTACTAAAAGGCTAATCCCTTGGGTCTTTATAATGAGTTAGTCAATTCTGGTTTGAGTTATGCTTTCTGAAGACTTGATGTTTATGTGTTTGGTTAAATGTTGATGAATTCATAGGTTAGGTATGGACTTACCTCACTAAGGCCCAGACTCACTCTTCTATAGATTATTTTTCATTTTCTCAAGAAATTGTTATTAACCCACCTCTAAAAAGTAAAGATGGATGATAACTTCATGGAAGTTGTTATTAATGTAAATACCACAACAATAGATAGTCTTTTAAGAATGTATGTATATTATGAACTTATTGAATGAAAGTTTAAAAGGGTGTGCACTATGGTTGGTGGTGCCTCTGTACATTATAAAAATATGTTATATATCAATGATTCTCTCTTCGTCTATAAGTTTTCCTTATTAATCATTCAAATTTAAGTATATGAGTGGAAAATATTGAAACAAGTATGAGTAGAAATGAATAATAGAGACAAGTTAAAGGCTAGTAATTATCAATCAGGAATTAATATTCACGTCAATCATGACTAAGAGTTTGGGTCATGATAGGGACAAAGGATTGTGATCTTGCAAAGGTGAGCTAACACCAAAATCCTATCCTCAGCTTGGATTGTAAGCTACAACTCACCTATATGAAGCTTGAATAGCTAGTAATTGTTGGTTAACCATATGATGGTGAACCATCACACTATTGGAGCTGACCATGCTAGAAGTTGTTATCTTAATTGCAGGGAGGGAAATGTCAAAGGTAGGGTTAGTGACTAGAGAGAAGTTGTAACAAGTAGCCACACTTGATCACCTTCTTTTCATGGAGAGCTATTACTTGTTAGGTATTTTGGTTTGACATTGCTTCATACCCGAAAAAAAAAATGAGAGCTACATCTAAGTGAAACTTGGAGATGGAAGTCTTCCTTTATTTCTTAGTAGTGAAGTAAGACTAAGCTAAACTCATAAGCTTATTATCCTAGGTTGGAACAAGTTGATAGGATCCTTTTTTTTTTTTTTTGCTCCCATCTCACCCTTGTATGGCAACATGGAAGTGAAAAAAGGAAAGAGAGGGATGGGGTTTTTCTCACTTTTAGCATAGTGGCCCCTTAATGGGAGGCTTGCATGATGGGCTATTAACTTATTGGTATAGAATGCCTTTGATAATTGTGTCATGTGCTTGGGTTGTAGGGGCTCTTAGCCACATGAATAGTTCAATGTGCTCATCAATGCATGACCCTAAAATGTGGATTATCCAAAACACATTAGCATGATGTAGCTCTCCTATTCGAACTAAAGTTTCAAACTAAACTTCTTCTTAGGAGGATAGATGAGGCAATTTAGGTAAGGCAGTCAAGGTGGAACCACCACGACTCCTTTCTTCTCAAGAATCCATACATCCTTTATCAGTATAGGGACAACTATCTCTTAAGCACATGTTTAGGTTTGGCCTCAATGGAAAAATAAAAATAGAGCACCTAACAATGTATCTTCATAGATTGAGAACTACAAGATTGCCTCTTTCATTCTAGGGTGACAGTAGGATCATACCATTCGAGCATTTTTTTTTCATGCTTTTCTTAGGGTTTGGAGAAAATAGTAATCAGTAAGATTTTCTTAATCCTCCCTTCCTAAAAAGAAGAACATGAAATTCTTTTTCCTTTCCATAGAGACCAGGAGATTGGTTCTAGCCATAAGAAGAATAGGATGTTTGATTATAAATAACTCACTTCTTGGTCTTTGATCCCCTTAGTCACTATGAATGCCCTTGATCAGTATAATAGGATGTGTCTATTTATCTATCTCTTGACTTGAAATGGGAGTAGGTTTCAAAAAGGATCTTAGAGTGTCTAAGTTTGGGCCAAGAGGGTCTGGTCTTTGAACACCTTCTTTTTTTTCTTCTCATTGGTGTTATTTCATAAAAACTTGCCATGGTAAGGAAGAAGGGGGGAACAAGCACACTTGAAAAGTTATATGTTGCATTCAGGAAGGATAAGTTGCTCTCGAAAAGGAATCTATTGATCTTTCCAATTGATTAGATTGTAGGTGGCATGATTTACTTCATAGGTAAGGTCTCTAGTTCAAGCCCAAGATTGCCCATTTGGGCCAAGGAAAAGAATAGAAGAAGCATTTGACTCTTTCATGCATGCTCACATGGCTCGGAGGGATATAGCTCAGTCAGTAAAGCTCTACTCTTGCAATTGGGTTGTCACGGTTATGGGTTGGATGCCTAATTGTCCATGCAGGAATAATAGTATCTTGTAGTTGAACCGGTGGTTCACTTTTTCTATGTAATGGGGAAGAGGACTAAAATATGCCACTAAAAGACTCTATTGAGACAAAAATAGGCTATCAAAAAAATAGAAGAGGGAGGATGGGCAATTGGTCAGATCTAGTATGGATTATACATAGATGGTAGTTGAAGTTGGTGGCTCTTATAAGGTTTCCTCATTTAGGATCCCTAAGGAAAAGGATCAAGTTGGCCTTTGCAAACAACTTAATGCACTATTTCCCTTCAACCCTTTGAGTGAAATGCAGCAAAAGAAACGAATATCCATAGACCGAACCGTACAAACTACGAGATCTCCCTAAGGATGCCTTTGGCATACATGAGTTGTAGACTAACCATAGAACCTTGTTTAATAAGTGGAACGTATTAGCTATCTACTCTTAGGTTGGACAGTAATTGAGAAGGGAAATCACTCATTCTTAAAACCTGTTGACAGTGGATTTCAGTTTGATCAAAAATCTAGCCAACTAGAAGAGTTCTTTTAGGACTCAAACTGCAATCTAGTTAAGTAGGCAAAGAATGAAGGGATAGAGAGTAGATGTAGAGGAAGAATAGCAATAACATAAAAGGATTTTTAACATGGTTTGGCCAAAATTGAGTAGTACCAATCCCTATGTCCACGGTAGCTTTTATTGATTTGGTGAAATTTCTATAAAGTTTCGGTATGGTTCCCAGGCTTCTCTTCTTCACAGTGATCTCCCTTCTCTCATTTATAGAGGCTGAGAGGTTATATTTGTAAATACATAATTTGTATTTCTGTTAAATCAAAATAAATATACAAGACAGCCTAGACTACTGCAAAATGGCATCTATAGGCTATTGGCTGACTTCTATATATTATTTTCTGTGAGTGGGCCCTACACATTGCTTCTTGCAGACTACTCCCATGAACTTAGTCTGAGAGGGTGCCTGCATTAGGTTTACCCTCAGCTAGCCCTTAGCTGGGCGAGATGTTGCATCTCATGAATAGGGACTCTAGGTCTGGGGTTGTTGTTGGCCTTCGGTCAATGAGATCGAACTCACGAGCTTGCCTATGGTGATGTGAGCCTACGCAGGGTGAAACGTTGGCTATATGATCTGGGACTTATCCCCTAGCGAGCTGGTGCTTTTGAGAGATCTAAGCTTTTTTCTTATTTGGACTTATCTGTAACTTGGCCTTTGCCAGCCTATTTTGTGTAGTATCGAAATACACCTACAACATTAGCCCCCTAACTCTCAGCTCGTTTTGTGGTCTGGGAGTTAAAGTCTATTGGCAAAGGCTTCATTTGTGGATTGCCATGTAGTCAAAGTCTTTTCGATCAACCTATCATTTCATCTGCTTGAGGCTATACCCTCGGTAGTACATGCTTCATAGTCATTGGCGTGTCAGCCTCATTCTCTTTCAAGGTATATAATGAAAGAGTATTTGGGAATTCTTTCTGGACTCTTCGGTAAGACCAAGCTAGTCTATTTAAAGAACGGGAAGCTTTTCTTCCTTCTTCATTGAATGATTTGATGGGTGCCTTAAATAAGCCCTCCATATTTATGAAGGTGAGCCTTTCTTGTGAGGCATATCTGGTCTACTGCATAGAAAGCCTTTACAGGCAATCCTTCTTCAAGGATTCTAAAGGATCTTGTATAGATCTTGGATTATTTCCTCATGGTGATGCCATGGGGTTTTGCCTTTCTAGCCACATCTACTGGCTATTTTTGAATTTTTAGTGCTAGACGGAGAGTTGGAAAGGAGCTTTGAACCAAGGAGGGCGACCAGAAGAAGATTGAGGAGTAAATGTGCCCGCTGGTTCTCCTATTAGTACTGGCTAGAGTTCATCTCCATGAAGCCAGTCTTCTTTCTAGAATGTAATAGCCATGGGCTTCTTCTATTTTGATTTATGTTTTGACCTTTTCTGACTTAAATTTACCTCATTGAGGCTTTTAATGAATGAAATTTTTCTTCATGATTCTTGTATGCTATGTTGAATATTTTGTATATCTTAAATGATAATGTAAACTCCTGCAAATCACAGCAAAATGAAAGAATTGAATAACCAATTGGTCATGCTTCTTGGTGAGC
>JANHAO010007755.1:0-19853 GCA_026873985.1 Saraca asoca | reverse complement strand
GGACTAATTTCGCATCAATCACATGTAAATTAAAAAGTAATAATATGGGATGTTTACTTTATTAACGTATATCCACTTGAAGTTAATTTTGGTGGAAAAGTTGACAAGTTGAGTTCATAAAAATGATGAGATAAAATTCAAGGAAAAGACTGAAAGAAGAATAAGAAAGTGCATATACAATTTGTTTTAGTTAGAGCTAATGTTTGCCAATTAGCTGGCTGCATTAGTAGTTAGCTAATAGTTAATTTAATCAATTAAGAGTGTTAATTATAAATAAAAATATTTGATAAAATTAACTATTTATTATTGATTATTTATAAGAAAAATAACATATAAAGACATTAAAATATTTTATTATTTATTTAAATATTCTTTTATTTTAATAATATTTTAGATTTTAATATATTAATTATTAAATTAAATTTTCTTTTAAAAATAAATCATTATAATTTATTATTTATTTGATTTTCCTATAAGAAATAAACAATTATAATTTTCTTTTATGTATTAGTATTCTTTTAAAAAATAAATAATTATAATTATACTTTCCTTTAAGAAATAAATTTTTCCATCACAATTGTGTAACAGTATAACTGTATGGGGTGTTATCTTTTTGCACTTTAAATGTCAATCAACTAATTGAAAATGTTAAGTCCCCTAACTTTTTAAAATTTCTTTTTTACAATAAAAAAATTTACTTAAACACACTACAAGAAAAATAGGATTTTCTAACGAAATATTCCAATAGATTTTAATCTGTTGGAATATTCCAACAGACATTCCAACGAATTCAAGTCTGTTGGAATATTCTGTTGAACTTTCCGTTAGAATGTCCGTTTTTTAATTTTTTTTTTAAAAAAGGGGATATTCCAATAGAAATTTCTGCTGGAATATTTTCGTTCAAAATCCTTTCCCGACTAAAAATTTTGTAGTTTTGCCTAAGATTTAATGTCACATGATTCTTAAAGTTTTAAATTTTATAAATAATTTTCTAAAATTTTTAAAAAAATTAAAAATATTAAAATTTCAATTAAAAATACAAAAAAGAAAAGACTCTTTCTAACTATTTTTAGTTTGAATTTCAATAGTTTGTGGATAGATTTTCTTTTGAATTAAATTCCTACAAAAAAGTAAATATTTTGTGTAAATTATTACCAAAGTTTGACTTGATACATTTGAAGAGGTAAAGTATGCTTTTTTTTTTCATTACTTCTTTGAGCTTACCACACTAAAAAATGGTTAGAGTTATAAATGACACATTTGTTTTTTTTTTTCCTTATTTCCTTTAACTGTGATTTCAATATTTATAGTTTTTTGAAAACTTTAATGAGTTATTTGTAGAATTGAAAATTTTAAGGAGATTATATGGTACTAAACCTTATTAGAATAGTTGTTGAATAATACTACTAGCGAATGACTTGTGCTTAGGAATATTTCATGTTTTGCAAATTGACAGCCTTTTGTCCACTTTGAGAGGTCAGATTTGTACGTAGGAATCTTTTTTCTTATTTACATTTTTTGTCATCCTAAAAGATAAATAAGTCGTATTTACTCTTTCTCAAAATTTTTAAACAATTTTGACCCTTCTTATTTTTAATGTGACTAAATCTATGATAGTGAAGCACTCTTTTAGTAGGTTCATTCCTTATAACTCTAGTCGAGAAAAGAGAGAGAAAACTATATTTAAAGTCTTAATAGGACAACTACAGCTCTATTAAGATATAAGTAGGTACCTACCTTATTGTTATCCTATTAGGCCAACTGACCCATCATCATTGGCCTAGTGATAAAGCTCGCACCACTAAAATCCATCAATGGCTTTGGTGTTATTACATATCCAATAATTTGATCACATAACTAATTGACCCATAATAATTAATTCTTGTGACATTCATTCAATTCAATAACATATGAATTAATTAAACTATAGTAATCCATATAGGAAAATTCTAACAATCTCCCACTTGGACAATATAATTTAATAAACAAGAACTAGGATTACAATATGTGGCCACAATAATGCATGTCAACAACAGCAACAACAATGAAACCATTACAATCATAGGTCAAGCATAAGTACCTAATAATGCAAATCATCATATCTGATATGAATGCTAATGTCATACATATCTTGAATACTTATATTTCAAAGACCAAAACATAATATGGAATGTGTGAGAAACTAGATATATACATCAAAATGTGATCATATGTACATCTTTATGAAATGATCCATGCATTTGCCCAAGATACCCAAAATTAGAATAGATCTTAACATAATAATGAGACAAAGTCTAAATGTCTCCATCAATATATAATAGAATAAATGTGCATATTCAACAATAACATAAAACATATGGCAACATCATTTATATTGTAAAAAGAAATCTCAAGATATTAATAAATTCAATGTTCTTAGCAAAATACAAAAGGAAAGAACTCCCACTAACCTAAAGCATCATAAGACTTAGCTAATCCCATATTCTTAACATAATCATGATACATTTGCACCGCTAAGCCTTTGGTTAGTGGATACATGACCACACAATCCATGGAAACATGCTTAACACAAGTTTGATGCTTACATATCTTCTCTCTCACAAATTCATACTTCACATCATAATTTTTTGCACATGCATTACTTTTATTGTTTTGAGAAGCATACAGCAGCAACATTGTCGCAATATATGGTCAAGGGCATTGAAATGCTTTCAACAATGTTGAAACTAGATGCGACTAGCATAGAAAGTCACCTAAGTGTAGCATCCTATAAGCCTGAACTACATAATAATACTCTTGATGCTACACATTTTCTTATGTGGTAAGTGATTTGACATCTATAAATTATGCAAGACAACATGGACAAGTGTGAAAAGCCTTGACACATTTATTGAAATGCTTGTTCATGTTTTTAACAAAAATTTAGCAGAGTCTCCTTTATTTTTTGGCCTTTAGACCATAGGCCAATATAACAAATGAAGGCGACACGCCCTACTTGCAATCTATATAAACAATCAAAATGCATTATTGTGAGGTCCTAGATTAAAAATAAATTGCAGAAAGTAATTGGATCTTGCCCTTTAGATCGTTGGATCTATTTTTGGATTCTTTTTAATCAGTTGCATAACTATATTGGTTTATTTGATAGATTCAAAGAAAGATGATAAATATAATTATTGCAATAGATTTGTTTAAGATTAAGATGAATTAATTCACAAAATGAATAAGCAATGTAGGAAGAATAATAATGTAGTAATGCAGTAAACAATATTGTAGAATGCAAAAACCAAAAAATAATTGTGTAGTAAGATAAAATAATCAGGAGACACAGAATTTTTAAGTGGTTTAACTTGAATTGAAATCATAATTCAAGTCCACTCCACTAAATAATCCTCAATTGGATCACCACTTCAATTAATCAAAACATTAGGATTTAACTGAACTCCTGAATTGTCACTTTTGCAACACAAGACTTTACAGACTTCTTGCTAACCTAAAATAATTAAACTGGGCTCTTCTAAACCTAAAACAATCACAAAACTTAGCTAGGCTCTTACAAACCTAGAATAAGATTTCTAACACTTGAAACCTTAAAGAAAATAAAGAGAAAAGTTAAGAATACAAAACCAGAGTTGAGATGAAAATATCAAATAGAACTATGTTAATCTTCAATAAGAAAGCTCCAAGATCTTTTAATCAATCCAAATCAAAGATGTAGAGGTAGAAGAGATGAGAGAGAGCTTTTTTGCACTCCTCTAAATCAGTTAGTATGCAGTTATGAAATGAAATGAGGTGACGAAGGTATATATAGAACAACTGTAATTAACTGTAATAGGATAATTAACTTTTTGTTAGTGAATGGATTTGTGAATCAATTTGTAAGGGATTTTAGATAGGTTACAACTTGACTAACTTGAGTGGGTCGATTCAGATAGGTTACAACTTGACTAACTTGACTGGGTCGATTCATGAATTAATTTAGAGTTGAGTTGTGAATTGATTCATAAAATGTCATAGAAAATTTTCTTGACTAAATTAATTCGAGAATTGATTTAGAGTCGATTTGTGAATCAATTCATAGTTTTTTTCTAAACCTTCGATAAGTCTAGTTTTTAAGCACTATTTCATATGTTCTTGTCTGAATTGATTTGTAAATCAATTCACAGAGTGAAAAATATTTTTTATAAAATGAAGAACAAATGAAATGGTGGTTTGAAAACTTCTTAAAATAATCTCATTTCATAATCATATTTCTACCTCATTTTGAAAAAAACATTTTAAGAAAAATAATTGGAGTTACATTGTGAAAAATTTACTTACACAAGATCCTATAAAAATCAAAATAAAATCCTAAATCTAATGTAGATCTTTTGTAGAATCTTGATGAACTTTTAATACTTACAAACATTCAACAAACGTTATAGCACATAATCATAATATGAAATGATCAAAATCGTTCACATCATCAAAATAAAAGATAGTCTAACTGGTTAGGCTAGCAATTACAATGCTTAAACACATCAATACACACAATCCACTGGGCAAACAACCACATATGCATATAGGTCCTTAAGGTCAAGGCAAAGACTGCCTCTCTGGTCGCAGAAGTAGCTAAGAAGGTAGAGTCTAAGACTTGCATGCCTTCCTCTACACATTGTGGCAATATCATCTTGAGTTGGACTTCTCCTTCTTTGGTGAGGAGGCCCTTGTAGCCGTGGAGCACTATAAGAGGAGGGCAGCTAAGGCCGATTCTTCTAAGAAGAGTACGAGATCTGTGATTGAAGCTCCTCCTATCGAGGATATTGCTCGAAAGGGGAGCAGCTCATAGATCGCAGATGCTGCTATAGACCAAATGACGGATGACCCTACTGCTCCTCCTGCTGGCTCTTCACCTTGTGAAAACTCTACTCCTGTATTTATTTTTGAGACTTTGTATGAACTTTGCTTTTTTGAATGAATTTCCTTGATGTTCTTATTTACTTTTTCTTGACTCCATGACTAGCTGCTCCATAAGCACGACTTTATTAAATTTCACAAGAATGAGGGCTCAATAAATGGTGATCTTGTTAATTTTTCTATTTTATACGTCTTTTGCTTTCTTGTGAAGACTTTGTTAGAATTTTATTAAGAAATAATCAAATATGTACATAAAAATTTAGGGGAACACTTACGTGTGCTTTACAAATTTGAGTAATTTTACAAAATTTGGACTTTCACGGGTAATACGGGCGAAGATGATCGGCCTTCCAAGCTCGAGGGAATTTTGTTTTTGTTCATATCTATTAAATGATAAGCCCTATGACCAATGACCTTCTTAATGAGGTATGGGCCTTCCAAATTCAGCCCTAGGGCCCCCTCGTTGCCTTATGAGCACCTGGGAGGATTAGGCATAAGATGAGATCACCAAGTTTATAACTTTGAGCTCGAATCTTTTGATTGTAATATTGCATGACCCGTTGCTGGTAAGTTGCAATTCTAAGGCAAGCTCTCTCCTTTGTCTCTTCTATGAGGTCCAGATTCACCGTGAGTAGTTGGTTGTTGACCTCTTGGTTAAAAGTGATCCTTCACTATGATGCGACCTCAAGTTCTATCGGGATCGTTGCTTTGGATCTACAGACCATTGAGAAGGGAGTTTTTCCTATATTACTACAAGCTCAAAGCATTTTTGGTAAATCATCCACCCATGCTCCCTTTTGAGCCTCTAATTTCATTTTCAAGATATGTTTGATTATCTTGTTAGTGGCTTCTACTTGCCTATTGGCCTGTGGATGGTCTATAGCAGAGAAAGTCTTCACAATCTTAAGATCATCGTAGAACTTGAGGAACTGCTTGTTAATAAAATGAGTCCCATTGTCGCTTACAATTTGTTGTGGGACTCTAAATCTACAGACGATATTATCCCATACAAACTTTTCAATCTTTGTAAAAGTGATCTCTGTGAGCTCTCTTGCTTCTGTCCATTTGATAAAATAGTCTATAGCTACTACTGCATGTTTTCAATTTTTATGAGCTATAGGAAGTGGTCCTATTAAGTCCATACCCCAGATCATAAAAGACCATGGACTAACCATTTGCCATAGATAGGTTGGTGGGGCTCGTGGATCCTTGCAAATCTTTGACACTTATCGCACCTCCTGATGAGCTCAATCACGTCTTGTTTCATCATAGGCCAGTAAAACCCCTATTGGAGAGCCTTTTGGGCTAAAGACAGCCCCCAGCATGATTTTTGTAGTGGTGGGCATGGATTTCTTCTAGGATGGTGTTGCAATTGGGGCTGTCAATGCATCTTAGAAGTGGGGTTTTTATAGTACATCAGCGTGGATGCAATATCTGGCCGTTTGAACTCGCAATCTTTGGGCCTCAAGCTTATCCTCTGGTGGTTTCCCATCTTACAAATAGTCCAGGATTGGATTCATCTAGGATCCTGGTGCCCTGGCAATTGTCATCATGGCATCTTTCTATTCTATGCTCGGGGCTAAGAGGAATTCTATCGGGATCGCCCCCAAAAAATCAGCATCCTTGGTCGTGGCAAGGCGAGCTAAAGCATCAACATGTGCATTCTAGGCATGTGGCATTTGGTTAATCTTATATTGTTGAAACAAGTTTAATATTCCCCAGACTTTCTACAGGTAAGTAGTCATTTTTAGCCCCCAAGTTTTGTATTCTCCTCACACATGGCAAATAACAAGTAGGGAATCACTAAAGATCTTTATCCTTTCAGCTTGCACCTCATTGGCCAATTATAGTCTGGCTAACAAGGCTTCATACTCGGCTTCATTTTTTATGGCATGAAAGCTGAGCCTTAGTGCATAAAGAATTTTGTGCTCTTCTGGGCTAATGAGGAGTACCCTTGCCCTGGCCTTTTGTTCATTAGGTGACTCGTCAACATAGAGTTCCTAACTTAGAGATTTTAATGTCTCTATTTCCTCCTGTATAGGGCTGGTGAATTTTGCTATGAAGTCCGCTAGAGCCTATCCTTTAATTGCCAGTCTAGGTTTATATTCAATCTTGAACTGAGCTAGCTCGATGGCCTATTTAAGGAGGTGTCCTGAGACATCTGTCTTTTGAAGGACTTGTCTAAGGGGGGAACTACGTTAGCACTTCAATGCTATGTACTTGGAAATAGGGTTGTAGCTTTCTCGAGGCAACTACAAGGTAGTAGGCAAGTTTCTCCATGGATGAATACCTTGTTCAATAATCTTTTGCTCATATAATAGATAGGAAACTAATCTCCACCTTCTTCTCGCATTAGGGCCACACTAAGGACATGTTGGGACACTCCCAGGTAGACAATTAACTTCTCGCCCTCTTTTGGCTTTAACAAAAGGGGAGCTCTCCCAAGATAATATTTGAGCTGTTGGAATGCATCCTCACATTGCTAGGTCCATTCAAACCTCTTCACCTTCTTCAGGACATCAAAGAAAAGGACACATTTATCCTTTGCTTTAGAGATAAACATGCTTAGTACTGTGACTTGGCCATTGAGGCTCTGCACATTTTTAGGCCCAGTGGGGGATCTCATATCAATAAGGGCTTTGATTTTTTTAGGATTGGCCTCAATCCCCCTGCTGTTCACCATAAAGCCTAGAAATTTCCTAGAAGTGACCCCGAACACATATTTGTGTGGATTTAGCTTCATCTGATACTTCCTTAGGATTTTAAACATTTCCCCCAAGTCATGGACATGGTTGGCAACTTGTTCAGACTTTACCAACATATTATTCATGTACACCTCTATCGTCTTTTCGATTTGATCTTTGATCATTTTTACCAATTGCTACTAAGTTGCCCTGGCAATCTTTAGCTTGAAGGTATTACTTTATAGCAGTATAATCCATGGTTGGTGATGAATGAAGTGTGCTCTTCATCCTGTGGGCCCATGGGAATCTGATTATATCCTAAGTAAGCATCCATAAAGCTAAAGAGTTCATGTCCTGTTGTGCATCCATGAGCTGATCGATCCTTGGCAGGGGGAAATTATCCTTTGGGTATGCCTTATTAAGGTCATTGAAGTCAATACAAGTCCTCTACTTCCCATTTTTCTTTTTTAACGAGAATAGGATTGGCTTCCTAGGTAGGATAGT
The DNA here is from genome assembly GCA_026873985.1 of Saraca asoca. Taxonomy (NCBI): domain Eukaryota; kingdom Viridiplantae; phylum Streptophyta; class Magnoliopsida; order Fabales; family Fabaceae; genus Saraca; species Saraca asoca. The sequence goes on along the minus strand of JANHAO010007755.1, from coordinate 11,769 downwards.
GAGCTTCTCAGATAAACTTGTTTGTTGATAGTTTATTCACCTCCTCTTTTAGAGCTTTATACCATTCGGTGGTTATTAACCTTTGCTTCTAACGAACTGGCTTATGGCAAGGATCGATGTTCAATTTGTGTGACATAACCTTCGGATTGATCCCAACCATGTCTTTGTGGTTTCAAGTGAAGACATAGAGATTTGCTTTGAGGAATTCTGTTAGCTTTATCTTTACACCTAGAAATAGGTTCTTGCCTAACTTGAGGCATCTCTCTGGATCAGCCTCACTAACCCAAACATCTTCTAATTGTTCTATTAGGTTCGTCACTTTTTTAGCATCTACCTCGTGAGGGTCCAAATCATAACTTACACTAGTTAAGCTTGCAGGTTGTGGCTCACCTCCTGAAACCATATCGATCTTCCTTCTCCTTTCCCCCATTTCAATTATGTCCTTATAGCATCATCGGGCCACATCTTGCTCTCCTCGCATGCATCCAACTCCATTCAGGGTTAGGAATTTGATAGTAAGTGTTTTAGGTGATATGACCATATCTAGGTCATTCATTACTAGTCACCCCAACACCATATTGTATGCCCATGGAGAGTCAATAATCAAGAAGTCAGCTAAGGCAGTAGCTTGGCAGCTCGAATCTCCAAGAGTAATAGGAAGTCTAATTTGTCCTGCCATGACTACTGCATCTCCTATGAAGCCAAAGAGTGGTTTTGGAGAAGGCTTGAGCTCATTGGGGCTTATGCCCATCTAATCAAAGCATTGCCAATACATCACATTCACCGAGCTTCCTATATCCACCATGATTCTCTACACTTTAGTGTTGCTAATCCTAGCTTGAATGACTACATCATCATTGTGTAGAGAATGCACTCCTCAAGCATCCTCATCGGTAAATGTGATGCAGTCGAAGCTCATCTTGGGTTTCTTAGCCGATCCACCAGCTTCATCACACCTTATAGGTAGGACATGTTTTGCCTTCTGAACATACCGCTCATGGGACCTTCTTGAAGCTCCTATGATATGCGATCCACCATGAATGGTAAATATGGTCCTCATTGAAGGTGTCCCCTCATGCTTGGGAGTCTATTGGTGTTAGCGCTAGGCTAGTTGCTGAGGCTGGGGAGGTCATTATCCTGAAGGTTGCATCACGTAGTCCCTAAAACGACCTCTCCTTATGAGGTCTTCAACGACATCTTTAAGCTCCCAGTAATATGAAGTATTATGGCTGACCTTATTATGAAAAGCACAAAACTTGTTCCTGTCCCTTTGCTTGATGGGAGCTGTTATTGGCCTAGGTTTTCCAAAGTCCTTATTGTCCCTTTCCGTCATGAAGATCTGATCTAAGGTGCCTGATAGGATACTATAACTATCATAGTGACCTTAGTGCTGAGGTCACTCCCCCTAGCTTTCTTTGTGGCTTAACCGTCCAGTCCATCTTTTTAGCCAACTCTGTTGCTCCTATTATTACCTCTCTTCTTGCTTCAACTGGAGCCACCTAATTCATCTTTTTAGTTAGGCTTCTTCGAGCTAAAGGTTTCCTCCCACTTGTTTTCTTTAGCAGCCCGCTCATAAAATTCACCCAAGTCTTGCACTGGAGATTTGTATATACTCTCATACAATTTGCCATCCTTGCAGTGCCCAGCCAAAATGGTTGAGGATGCTCTCATTTGAGAGGCTTTCAATGTTGCTCACTTCGTGTCTGAATCAAGTGATATAATCCTTCAGTGACTTATCGCTTCATTGAAAGAATGTTGTGAGGTGGCAAGATGGTGCAAGTTGCCTTTTTAGTGCCTTGTACTGGGTAAGAAATCTTGTATGACATTCCTCCCAATTGTGGATGCTACGGGTAGGCAAACTCCTAAGCTATATACGAGGGATCTCCCTAAGGGTGGTAGGGAAGCCATGGCACTTTACCAACTGATTGATGGTCTGGAGATCCATTTGGACATTAAACACGTCCAAATGCAAATGGTTGTATAGATCACTGTCCCTGTTGTATAGTGAGATGTTTGATATCTTAAATCTTCGAGGAAGAGGCTCGGCATTGATCTCTCAGGTGAAAGGTGACCTCTCCTCATAACAATCTTGGTTGTTGTGAGCTATGGGTTGCTTTTCTAGCTCCCAAACCCTCTTTAGTAGCTTTTTAATCATTGGGTCTAGGGTTTTGGATCGACAACTGGTGCTTCAATGACTCCTATTACCCTTGATCATGGGAGTTGTGATTCAAGGTTTTATGCTTCCAACTACGCTCATGACCAGATGAGCGGCTGTCTAACCTATATTCATGGTTGGTCTTGCTCAAGCTCCTTTCTCTATGGGAGCTCTGACATCACTAATCATCCTCCTGATCATCCTCATGGACTCGATGCATCCCTGATCTGAGCTAGGAGTTGGATGAGTGGATAGAATAAGCTCGTCGATGCTCTTCCCTAACAACTTTCTCCTATTAAACCCCGAGTTGCTGGGGTCCCCCTCCAAGCATAGCAACCTCCACTTGCCTTTGTGCACCTTGGGCCTGTGCCTGAGCCAATGTTCTCACCGCATTGGCCAACTCCTTGATAGTATTTTCAAGTGCTTCCTGACACTGGATCCATGCTTGAACTCCATTGGCATCAAAGGCAATGGATTGATAGGAAGTGAGGGGCATTATGCCAATGGTAGCACCTATTATTAGGTCAGTCCAGATACCTACCGTAAGGAAGGCTGAACCTCCGACTGGTAATGTTTCTCCTTGCTGTTGTGCATTACCATCAAGTTAGCTAGTGTTAGCACCAAAGCTTCTAGCAGTCCTTTTTCTCGCCATAGCAGTTGGATAGCAAATCAAAGAAAATGAGAATGCTATCACAGAGGTTCAAGCCCTTCCTCTAGCATCAAGATGTTGATAGTAAAATTTGGATCAATGGATCCAAATTTTAGTCAACAAAGACAATTCGGCAACACCTTAAACTGTAGGAAGATGATGTAAGTGAAAACAAGAAGATAGAGAAGAGAGGGAGGAAGGACAATGAATACAGTATTTTATCATGGTTCGGCTAAAGCTTCTTCAACTCCTACATCCATGGTGATTTGTATTCACTATTGAACGGTAGTTTCTCCGTGTGGTTCTGATTATAGACACAATGTTCTCTCATTATTTTGGTAGAGTTTCTACATGTAATTTTCTCACTTCACTGGTATCAAGATCTCCCCTTTCCATTTATAGAAGTGGGGATGGGTACAAGTGTAATTTGATAGATAGCAAAATGATTATTTTTGCCACATCGGGCATTAAATGCTAAGTGTCAGACAATTAATACTGGCAAATCATTGTCAGACTATTGATGGTTAATGTGTCAATTTTGGTGGCTGACCTATTGGTTGGGAATGCATGCTTCCAATTGCTGATTGGACTTTTGTACATATGCTCAGCTCGCTATCTTAGCGACTTGAGGTTGTGTTAAGCGACTTGACAACTGTGCATTCTGATCTCACTATGTTCATCCAACGAGTTTCCTAAAGGGCAACTAGGATGACACACTCCAATTAACGAGTTGGAATCCTCTTCAACGAGCTGGTGTACTGAGGTTGCATTTGACAAGCTGATACCTTTACTAAGTGACCTTAATTCCTTGGGTAGTTTAGGCCTCTCCTGGTTGGACTTGTCTTTAGTTGGGCCTTGGCCAACCCAATTTGCAATATTCAGAGAATACCCATAGCAGTAGCAAACAAATCAAATATTACATACTAATAAATATAAATCTCCTTATTACTCTGGTCCAACCTTATCCCTCTAAGCCAACCTTATCCTACTCATCATTTCAAAACACGTAGATCTAGGATTCAGTTTATTATTCTCATCACTCTTCATCATTCACAAATCAAGTCTCAAGGAGCATTCTATTCTTATAACAAATATTTCATCAAGTTCACTGATAACAAAATATTTCACTCATTTATTTTCCTCTCACTTAGCATTTTAAGGTCCAAAATAATTTACTTTCAACTGTGTTAGTGTGTATTTATGATTTTGTGTCAATTGGTTCATTAGAAGAAATTCTGTATATATTGGCCATTTTGAGCAGTTTCTGTAATCTAGTCATAACTCGAGCTATACTTGTTCAATTGATGTGATTCTTATCTTGTAGGAAAGCTAAGACATTGCTCTACAATTTCATGAAGAACGCTAAGGCTGAATCACCCAATTGACTATTTGAAATTGGAGTTGAAATCAAGACTAGAATATTGTCTCTGGTAGCCTGACCTTTGTGCACACATTAGACTATAACTGGATTTATAGAGGTCCAATTAAGGTAAAACTAAGCCCATTTGGAAGCTAAGACATAAAGCCACATTTCTTATGAAGATTCTTGAGCTAAAAACGTCATTATAGGAATGCAAAATGAGTTGTAACAAAGAGGCAAAAATGCTGTGAAAATGGGCCTCTGCAGAATTTGGTTTTAAGGCCCCCAATTGGCATGGATCTTGAGCCCATTGAATCATCTCTTAAACCAGCTAACACTTAGACAGTTGGAGACCCATAAGTCAGTGAAAAACCAGAGGAAAGTAGTTTACATTGATCTAGAACATGCAAGGCAATGGTAGCAAACAAAACTAGATCAGTAATTATTGCCTTTCACCTACCAGTAGCTGCCCTTTTTCTACCCGAGTGAAACCATTTGAGCTAGAGTTTTTAGTTCAATTTTTGCAATAGTTTTAAAGTAGTTTTTAGCTTAGTTTCTAGTAGCAGTAGTGTAGGGCATTTTCTTCATTTTTTTCTTTGTATTTTCTGCCTCCATGGAAGGCTAACTTTGCAATCATCCAAGGGTTGACACTTGAAGATTAATGTGGAGATCTAGTTCCTTCATTTTGCATTCAAATTGTTGGTCACTTCTCTTCCTTTCCTCTTTATTTTTATTGTGATATCTGAGTTGAATTGATTCATTTGATTTAGATATTAATATGGTTATTGAGATTTTGATAATCACCTTTAGAAGAGGATAGGAAAACTAAGCAATGTATTGAAATCTTAATGAATTGTTTGTGGCTGAGTTTTGCATAAGATTCATTAATCATTTCAAGGATCCTTGTTATGATTATCAACAATTTAATGAATATTTAGTAATCAAGGATGCATTAATCTCAAGTTAATTTCCTTAGCTGGTTGGTTTATCTATTTCTATTTTTATTTCTGCATGTTAGTGTAGTTTTCTGTTAGATTAGTTTCTGCCAACCGCCCCTTATTTTCAGCTCCTAATTTGATTAATATCATCTAAAAAATTATCTTTGGGTTTGACCTGGTGTTGCCTTATACTACAAGTAGAAAGTAGCTCAGTTTTATAAATTTCTAATTTGATTGGTCTCGACAGCCACAATCATTCACATTATCACATTTCATCATAATCCATGGTGTCATGCACCATTCCATATCTCATGTAAATAATCACATTTTACATAACAAGATTACTCATATCACTTGTATTATAACAAGCACACACATTCACAATCATTACTATACTTCCTTAGGATATCTTAAGTGTTATACTAGAATTGATTGGGGGTATTTATGAGATTAAACTAAGGGAATGTAGTATAGGTTAGAGAGAAGCGAAGTTGAACCAAACAATATAGAAGTTTTTGAAGGTGCGATCAGGATCACAAATAGGATCATTGAAGAAATTTAAATATAATGGCAATTTGAATTAAAGAATTCAATTGTGAAAGGTTCAATTTGACTTGAATGAATTCAATTAAAAATGCGAGTCTACTCACCAAAATGTGCAACCATTCGGGAGTTCCAAATTCAAATGCCATCAGGATCATGATCAGAATTGAAAAATTGAGAAGGAAAGATCGATTTGTATTACACAAATCTAGTTCAAATTTTGATTTGAATCATAAGGGCAAAACTATTGGATTTCTATAAGCATGATCACAGGTAGTTCAAAATGTTGTGATTCAACTTATATGAGCAGAAATTGTAGGCAATAACAAAAAAAATAGGGGAAGACAACTTCCATTTAACATTATACTATAGGATCTCAACACAACATATTTTTAAAGTTTAAGCATGCATAACACTCAACTATTTCAACAAGAAGTTAACCATCTTATCAATAAATCCATTCAATCTCAAATTATGCCTCACAATCACAAAAAACTCATTCCCATTAACTATCATCAAATATTCAACAGATCACAAGAAAGAAACATATAATTATTCACAAGAATGGTAAGAATTACTCATAAGCAGGCCGAATATGTCAGATCACTACTAATTTCACCTATAATCTTTAACACTCTTCATAAACAAAAAGAAAATCATGTTACCTTCTTAGTTATTTGAATGTTTTTCTTTCAAGAAATAATCATATATCATTTGATTATGGTTTCTTTGCAAAGAAACAGACTAAATACATAAGATTTAAGCTCTAAAACTTCAGAAAATTCACATGAGCTGTTAAAATGAATAGTGACACAAATAGTAACTATAGACTTCAAAAATTCATAACTTGAATTATATCCAATGAATCAACATGATTTTGATATCAAAATGAAGAGGAAGAAGAGAAGAATCAGTAGTAAAAAGATGAGAAAATAACAAGGAAGGTTGGTGGAATTACTTGATGAGAGAGTGAATAATGATAGAGAGAAAATAAACTTGGAGAAGAAAAAGCAATTGCATGGTTTGAAATTGCAAGAGTGACTTAAAGAAGAAGAGGAAGCCAGCTAAGGAAGGGGTAAAATGGGAAAGATTAGTTAACTTCCTAATAACTACAAGTTGACCATTTTTCTTTTTAGTAATTTTTCTATTTTCTCCATTTGAGCTCAAATTTAATGTACTTATCAATCATCAATGACCATGAAATTGAAATGCAAATTAGTTAAATTAAATATCTTCGTAACAACTCTAATTTCACGTGTATCTGATATTCATAACCTTAATTTCGATATTTTTTGAATTTTTCAAGAAATCAAATCTCTAAAATATGAATTTTGTTCCTTAAACATTCATGATAGGAATTCAATCTCTAAAATATTTCTAAAATTTCATATAGTATATTTCTACTATGTCTAAGCCTCTCGTGGCTCCAGATTTATTATTTTGAATTTCTCAAGAATTTTATTTTCCCCCTTTTTCAGATTTTAAAGATATTTTATTATCAAAATTGATTTAAAAAAAATCAGGATATTACATTTGTACTGATATAATTTGCATGTTTAAATTTTCATTCTTCACAAGCATTTGAATATTAATTAGTACAACTTCTGTATGGATGAGACTGAATCATTTACATATTTAAAATTTGATTCAAAAAATAAATATATGAATAATCGTTTCATAGTAAGATCAAAGTTGCCTATCGAGGGTAAAATTTACTCATTGACATGTCGTTGACTGAGGATGGTACAGAATGGTTGGTGGATTGATCTGAACTCGATTCCCCTGCTACCATGTTCGGCTTCATGACAGTATTCATGAAAAATGCTTCTCGAGGAAGTGGCAATTCCGTCAAAGTAAGGCTATTCAGGTATGAAACAACTTTTGCCATCGTCGGCCTATCATCTGGATTTTCTTGAGCACACAATAACCCAATTTCAATGCACTTAATGACTTCATCTTGATTATAAGATTCCTTTAGTGCTGGATCCAATATTTCTAATGGTGTTTTGGCCCTCCAATTTCTCCAACTCTGCAACAATAGGTCACAAAATTATTGGTATAATTGCTCATATTTTACCTTATAATTTTTTCATACAATAAAGATGATGATATATGCATCAACAGAAGGAAACAAATTTTTACAATCCAATACTCACGTAACTCAAGAGGTCATCAATGCTTTGTGATTGAAAATTACGGGCGTTCCTTCTTCCACTAATTATCTCAAGAACCATGACTCCAAAACTAAAAACATCTGACTTTTCAGAAAATTGTCCATGCATTGCATATTCTGGAGACATATATCCACTACAAACAAAAATATTGTTAATATTGAAACTATATGAGATAATGACACAAAGGAAGAAATATACTTATACTCATAATTTAATCAACACCAAATATCCTTTTCTATCTGATGGCTTGTTAGCTAAAACAAAATTTTAAGGGAAAAAAAAAACAATTCAAAAGGTTGCAATGTTAATTAGTGAAGACATGAAAATAGATTTTACCTCTAACTCTATGAGAAAGCCTTTTAATTTTGAAGTATGATCAAGTTACAAATCCAATATTGCTTTATTCTAAAATTAATTTAATGATATTGGGAGCAAGATCAAATTCATACTATATTTTAATATTATTATGCCTGTAATACAAAGGATAATTTTACATGAACCTCCACTTCTTAGGAGGTTAAGTGTTTTTATCATTGAATTGTTTTTTCTTCAAATCTCATAATAAATAAGTCAAATAAAAGACACAAATCTCAATACAAAAAAGACATTCTAATGATGAAAATGCTCAGCATTCTAAAAAGTCAAGCTTCCTATAGAATTACAACTAATACAAAATCCATCAACTTAAAAGGGCTAAAAATTTTTGGGATAGCATGAAAGAAGAAATTGAAAAGGAGGATAACAAACTAAATAAGGAGCCATGAATACTCACTATGTTCCCACGATTCTATTCGTACTTGCTTGACCTTGATCTATAGCAATTATTCTTGCCATACCAAAATCTGAGATCTTTGGATTCATTTTGTCATCTAACAACACATTGCTAGGTTTGAGATCACGATGTATAACCTTGAGTCGTGAATGTTCATGAAGATATAAAATTCCTCGAGCGATTCCTCCAATAATTTTGTAACGTTCAAACCAATTCAAGAGTCTTCGCTTTTTGGGATCTATAAATTTGTTATGAGAAAGGAAGAGGTGAATATTTTTATCAATGAATTAAATTGAAAATTGCAATTTTTAATAGTGAATGTTGAACTTCAATAGAAAATGAAGATAACATTAGAAGTTATTTACCAAATAGAAAGTGATCAAGACTCTTGTTGGGAACATATTCATAAATAAGCATTTTCTCTTGATTTTCTAGGCAAAACCCTAGTAAAGCCACCAGATTCCTATGCTGGAGCTTGGCAATTAGCAAAATTTCAGTCTTAAATTCTACAGAACCTTGTCCAGAAGTTCTTGAAAGTCTCTTTACAGCTATTTCTCGTCCATCCGGAAGAATACCCTGGAGATATATATAGACCATAAGTTATAATTATGAAAAACAAACCTAGACTGTGCACTTTTCAATCACAATATTTAATCACCTTGTAAACTTCCCCAAATCCACCGTGACCTATTCTGTTGTCAGTTGAAAACTTGTTTGTCGATGCTTCAATAGTAGCCAAACTGAATTGCAAGGACTCCAAAGTTGTACCTTCATTCCCAACTGTACCAATGTAGGAATTAGTAAACAAGCATTTTTAAAAAAATGAAGAAGATAAACTTTAACACATTACATACAGTTTTCTCGTAGAATAGTCCTAAAATTCCTCCTTGATCTTCTTCGCAAGAAATAGCAACCAACACAGAAGAGAAAAACAGAAGCAGCAACGGGCACAACAATAATGACAATAGTTCGTAATCGGGATTTCTTTTTTCCTGCAGAATTGATGTAAAAATCACTTCAAGCTCTGATAACTTTAAAAAATAACCGACCGACGATACAGAAAAGTATATAAAGTACAAAATAATAATAATAATAATAATTTGACTATATCTTTCTTGTACCCACAAAGTAGTTGCATTAAATACAGATATTAACAACTTATACATTAATGTAAAAAACTTTCCTTAGTTTAATAATCAAGCTTCAATAATTGACTATCTTGAATTAATTCCCACTAACAAATTTGTCCGGTCGCATTTTCAGGAGAAGACTAACTATTACAACGAAAGCACTCATGGTGCCAAACCAACTGCCTTCTTTTCCAAAGTTCAACGTTCTTCCCTCCACGGAGGAAAAAAGATGTTAAATTTGAATTTGTCAAATTCTGATAAAATAATTAAGGTCCGTAATAATCAAACTAAGTTAAATGTGACAGCTCACACTCTTACGTAATCACACTGTTATCGAATTAAAGAATCACATCCCTGGCCTTGCCCCTTTCCATTAATTGTTTTTAAATAAAAATGTCTATTTAACTCTCTCAAAACTTGTTTATATCATTTCAAAAGATAAAATTAAAAGTCGATGAACTCAACTAGGATGGTCCATCCAAAAAGACTCTCCCGAACATTCTTAACACAGTAATAATTCATATACATAAAATTTTTGAAAGTTGATCGACTTCGAAGAAATGAAAACAACATATACATGTGTACTCATTTGCATATTTCATGAAATTTCAATATTTGAATCCGGTAAATAAGTATTATCAATATTAACAATTTAAATCAAATTCTACTTAGTGTATAATTAATAACTTTTTGGGAAAGAAAAATGATCAATTTTTTTTTTTTGTCATTACTTAGAAAAAAATGACGGCAAGAACAATTAGTTGACTTGTATTTGTTCAAAAATCATACCTGAAGAAGAAGGAGGAGCCAACGATACCGCCGTTAAATTGTAAAACGGGTAGAGTTCGTATCTGATATTACAAGAAGCAAGCAAGACTGTTGCACCTTGTTGTCCGCCACAACAAGTTGGAAGCATTCCGATTGCACTCTCCAAACAATTCTTACATTGAACAGGGCCATCCTTTGTGCACTGTGCTAAGGCATACACCGTCTGCGTGCTAGTAAAACTCTCCGCACCCGCCGCGAAAAACCTCCCCGACTCCGAAGCACTCGTCATCAAGCCATTCAACAAAGAAAACAAAGATTGATTGAATCGTTCCAAGTTTGTTCTCGAGATTTCCGTCCCATTTTTCAAGGTGTCTCCCGGGACGACGGACTGAGGAGAGAAATACAGATTTGTGTAACGCATCATACACTCGACGTACCAGATTACGGCCTCTGTTTGGTTAGGACAACGGCGGATAATGTCCTTGGCTGCGGTGTTGACGCAGTCTTGGCAAACGGTGGAGTTGACGTCACCGCGGCAGAGAAAGAGTCCATTGACGGCGTCGGTGCTTCCGAACCCCATGACGGTCATGTAGTAACCGGCGTCTTGGGTGGCGTTGGAGGTGAGAGAAGCGAGGAGGACATTGAGATTGTTGTGGAATTTTGCGGTGGAATTGTAAGTCTCGTTTCCGCAGAAATAAGAACTGTAAGTAGAATCAGCTTCGATTTCCGAGCTAAGAAATCCTAATAGGAAAACAAGTAGATAGAAACTCACAGAAACATAGTATTTTAAGGTAACCATGTTTGATGATCTCTTGTTTTTGCTCTTCCGTTGGAGAAGAGATGAGAGTATAATATTGTCATATTTGAGGTCAATGTGACGGTGGATGGAGAGAGGAAAGAACATGAAAACGCCCCTGGACATGTCTCTAATGTCGTAGGAATGGAAGTTTGAAACGTTAAATCCACTGAACTTTTGACTATTTGGCGCCGTTGCGATTGATTTGTTTTTGCCCGGCCAGGTAGCTCAATGTTCGCAACTATCATTTTGAGCACAAAATATTGGACTGGTTGCTGTTAGAATAAAATTCAACATATATGGAGCCACACACGTAAATATTAAAATGTATGACCATTATTTAATAAGCTTAAATTAAGTGATCTAATTTAGAAATAAAGGTTAAGGCTTAAGGGATATTTTTTGTTATGGAATTAATGTGTAGAGACATAAGATAATTTCTAATTTGATGAGGGGCCAAATTAGAAATTACATTATTATATAT
>JANHAO010007754.1:0-19853 GCA_026873985.1 Saraca asoca | reverse complement strand
TGCATTAAGATTTTAATGAGTTATTTGTTGGCTGAGTTCTGATTAGGCTCACTAATCACTTCAGGGATTCTTGTTGTGATTTCAATCCATATAATATGATTAATGATTGCATGAACACTTAGTAGTCAATGAAAAATTAATCTCAAGTTTAATAAACCTCTTTGGACTGGTTCTGTCTAACATTCTGTTACTACTCCCATTTTATTATTTTTCTATGATTTCACTACTACAAACCAACTTCCTCCCCCATTATTCATCTCTTAATTTGATTGTTAACATTAGAAGATCTAAGGGCTCGACCTGGACTGCCTTATGCTACAAAAAGAATAGGGTGATTTGGTTTATAAAAATTAGTAATTTAGTTGGATTCGGCATTTCCATTAGTTCCCAAATCTAACAGTGGCACTATGCATCATATAAATCAAAGAGACTCCTTTCTCCCTCTCACTTGTCATTTGAAACTTGAAACTCCTAAGCTCTTCTTGCTTCTTCTCATTGCCAGATCCTGTGATCATTCACTATTGTCTACTATCACCGGTGCCATTCCGGCTCTCTAGTTGCTATTTGAGTTCTATTCTCTGGAAGACACTTCTACACGTTTCTTTAGACTTTCTACTTTTGTTAATCATGGTGAGTTTTTCCATCTTTAGCTCGCAATATCTAAACTTCTTTGTTTTGTGGTTGGTATGAGACTTGTCTGCTTATGGTTGAGAAATCTAAATGCTGGTTGAAGTCGTTTGCCTGTGAATTTTCTTTTTGCCTAATTTAATTTATTTGGTTGTTCTGCGAGTAGATTCTAGGGTTTTTTATTACCGTTTTGAGTCTTATGTTTGTTCTTTGGATTTTTGTGGTTCAACCGTTGAGTCCCCTTTGTCTTCTAGAGTCTAGATCTTAGATGTGGTGACTCGAGGCACATATGGCCTATTGCATAGGAAACTGTTAGCCTCAATTTTTTGGGTATAGTCCACTTGTATTGACCTGACCATTCCTTTTCCTTTGTGTAAATGGACGTAGGTCAGAGAAGTTGGCATCACCAAATAGGGAATGATGACAAGCCTGGCTCTCTGGCATAGAGGGTGGAACGGGTGCAAGACCTTGATAAAGTGACCTCGAGGAGTGGTGAGGTCACGGAGACTAATGCTCGTCTAGACCCCATTGAGGGTCAAGAGGCCGTTGTGAGTCAGCAACCCTCCGATTGTTAGGTATTTAGCCTACACATTTCATCTATCTGCTACTGCGAGCTCTTGACCAGGGTTCAGACATATCGGATCCACTAGGGATATGGTGTCCTCCTTGGATGATTATGCTCTTTATCTGCCTCGGGAGTTCATTGCCATTAGCTTTCCACACCCACCGCTGGCTTTAGGTTTCCAGTGCACCCATATATTTTTAACTTCCTGAAATAAAGTTAAACTTAGCCCATTCTAACTTACTCCTAACTCTTATGCCCAGCTCATATCCTTGGCATTAATATATTTGAGGAATAATCTCCCATCGCCATTGGCCGAGGTCCTTTGCTATGTGTACAGCATTAAGAGCATGAGCCCGTCGAATGGGATTTATTATCTCTCGGCTTAGCTGACTAAGTATAAGAAGATATTGTCGTAGGGGGATGCTAAAGGGAAATCCAACATGGAAAATTATAAAACTCATTGGTTTTATATCTCGTGTCCATCCTTGCATGACCTCAAAAATTTCAATTTTGTCCTTATTCCCGATAAGCAAGCTGAGGACATGTGAGTTTAATGACTCGTTCACATTTGCTTCTCTGATTCTAACTTTTATCTTATTTTATAGACGAGACCAGTAAGCATGCAACTCTTAGGGCTAAGGAGCTCGAGGTGTTGAAAAAAATTATGGCCACAAACACCCTCAAAAATGATTTGTGATTCAATGAGAGTCTTCTTTGTTTGCAAAAGCTTGCTCTAGCTCTAGATACTGAACTTACAAAAGAGATAGGAATCCGATGGGTGAAGGAGGTTAACCCAGTAAATTTTGAGGATTATAGGAACATAATGAAACTCATCCTTAGGATGCCACCACTCGACCTTGAAGAGAACGAGACCATATTGGCTCCAGATGCTGACATGGCTCCTATTACTGAAAGCTAACCCTCAATTTTGTGATAACTCCTTTGCAAGAGTTTATTTATATCTCACAGCCCATGGTGACTATTGTAACAGATGTCGCCAGCCCCTCTGAGCCCCTTGCTAAGAAATGAAAAATGGACAAGGGGAAGAAGAAGGTTGCAGCCCATAAATGAGTGATGCCAGGGTTCAAAGTCATGAAGCGACCTACTGAGCCCAGCTCTAAGACTGAGGAGTACCTCAACATCTTTTTGGACAACGTTAACATGATCCTGGGGTCTTACAACAGGATCCAAGTGTTAGATTCAAAGGACTTCACCACTAGAAGGTTAGTGGGCTACGTATCTCGTCACGGCCTAGTGGTAAGTAGAATCCTTTTATCCTGATTCTTCTACTTTCTTTGTAGTTTAACCTTACTATTTGGTTCTTTAGAACTTGTTAACAATGATGAAGTTGGACGAGATGCTCCGAACTCCGGATGAGGAGAAGGAAAATCTTGTGGATGAGCTGGCTGTCATCTCCGCTAAGGTGTTAGAGCTAAAGGAGAAAATTAAGGATGCTGAGCCTACCCTATCTTATAAAGTAGCAGATTGCGAGGTCATTGCATTAAACCTCAGCAGGACAATTAATGATTTGACCAAAGCGAGGATTGACCTAGACCTAGCTCACAAATGCCCTGAGTGGGCAATATAGCAGGCTGAGATTATGGAGCAGTGAGCTAGATTGGTAGAGCAACAAGCCAGGGAAGTAGAGCAGCAAGCTAAGATCACTATGAAGGTGTCAGAAGCAACCAAGAAGGAAGCTACTCTCGAGAATAAGGAAGTTACTAAGGTCAAAGCAGAGACTATCTTGCTAGTTGTAGAAGTAATAGAGAAGGCAGAGTGCAAGACCATCACCACCTTCTTTTACACCTTATGTGAACAAGATCCGAAATTAGGTTTCTCTTTTTTTAGCAAGGATGCTCTTGAGCCTATGGAACACTTCAAGAGAAGGGTTACTAAGGTAAGGTCTTGCAAGAAGGTAACAAGCCCTGGAGCTGAAGTTTTTTCCACTGAGGGTGCCACTAGAAAGAAGAGTGGTTCATAGGTTGCGGAAGCTGTTCATGATCAAGTAGTGGGTGTTCCTAGAGCTCCTCTTGCTAACCCTTTACCTCAAGAAAGCCCAGCTTTTGAAGCTCTAGTTCCTTAGGCTACAATTTTTTGTAACTTTGTATTTTTTTCTTTCAAACTTTGAAATGAATTTTTGAACTTTGTACAAATTAACTTTGCTGGAGTAATCATTGAATGAATTCTCATTTGCTTCTCCTCAGTTTCCATGCTCGAATACACAAGACTTGATAAACTTATGTAAGGATGAGTACTCAGTAGGCTGCTTTAGTTAATATTCCTCATATAATACATCACTTACTTCTCACGCAAGACTTTATTGAGACTTTTATTTAGAAACAAATACAAATATAAAAATTCAAAGAATTAATTAAATGTTTACACTTATTTCTAAATAATTTTTACAAATATTGGGGGTCTTTATTGATAGTAACGACAAAAATGCTCAGCATTCCAAGCTTGGGGAAATTCTACTCCATTCATATCAACCAAGTGGTAAGCTCCTTTGCCAATGACTTTCTTGATAAGGTATGGACCTTCCCAGTTCGGTCTAAGGGCCCCCTCATTAGCTTTGTGCATTCTTAAAAAGATAAAATACAGAATAAGGTCACCAAGCTTGTAACTCTGAGCTCAAACTTTTTGATTATAGTACCTTACAACCCATTGCTAGTAGGTCACGGCCCTGAGGTGAGCTCTTTCTCTTGTCTCCTCTATAAGATCCAGATTCACAATGAGCAATTGATTGTTATCTTTTGAATTGAAAGTAATCTTCCATTGTGACATTACCTCAAGTTCCACAGGGATCATCGTTTCGCATCTGTATACCATCGAAATAGGGGTCTCTCTTGTGGCATTGTAAGGTGTGGTTTTATAGGCCCAGAGCACCTTTGGCAATTCGTCTACCCATACCCCCTTCTTGGCCTCCAATTTCATCTTTAAGATTCGTTTGACGATCTTGTTGACGACTTCAACTTGTCTATTGGCTTGTGGATGGTCTAAGATTGAGAAGCTTTTTGTGATCTTGAGGTTGTCACAAAACTTGATGAATTGCTTGCTATTAAATTTAGTCCCATTGTTAGTCACAATTTGCTAAAGGACTCCAAATCTGCAAATGATGTTGTTCCATGTGAATCTCTCGATCTTTATAGATGAGATCTCTACGAGCTCCTTTGCCTCTGTCCATTTGGTAAAGTAGTCTACAGTCACTGCCGTATGTTTGCAATTTCTGCGAGCTATAGGAAGTGGTCCAATTAAGTTCATGCCCCAAATTGCAAAGGGCCATCAACTAACCATCTGCCGCAAGTGGGCTAGCAGGGCTCGTGAGATCTTTGCAAATCTTTGACACTTATTGCACCTTTTAACGAGCTCAATAGCGTCTCACTTCATTGTGGGCCAATAGAATCCCTGTCAAAGAGCTTTTTGAGCCAAAGATGGCCCCTTGACATGATTTCCACAATGGCCTGCATGGATCTCCTCTAGGATGGTATCACAATCGTTGCCATCAATGCATCTTAATAGCGGGGTTGTGAACCCTTTCTTATACAGTGCATTGTCATAAATACGATATTTGGTCGCTCAAACTCACAATCGTTGTACCTCAAGCTTGTCCTTCAGTAACTTGCCATCCTACAAGTAATTAATGATTGGGCCCATCCACAAGTCTTGAGCAATGGCAATTGTCATTATAAATTCCCCCTGCTCTATGCTCGGGGATGAGAGGAATTCAACTGGGAGTGCCCCCAAGAAGTCGACATTTTCGATCGTAGCCAGGCTAACCAAAGCATTAGCATGTGCATTTTGGGCTTGTGGTATCTAGTTAACCTCATATTGTCGAAAAGAGCTTAATAATTCTTAGACTTTTTGGAGATAAATGGTCATTTTTAACCCTTGAGCTTGGTATTCTCCCCTTACATGATAGACAACGAGCTATGAATCACTAAAAATCTTTAACTTTTTAGCTCGCACCTCCTTCACCAATTGCAGCCCAACTAATAGTGCTTCATATTCAGCCTTATTGTTGATGGCCAAGAAACTGAATCTTAGAGCATAAAGGATCTTATGTCCCTCTGGACTATTGAGAAGCACCTCTACCTCAGCTTTTTGTTCGGACGATGACCTGTCAACGTACAGTTCCTACCATAGAGCTTCTGACATTTCTACCTCCTCTGGCACGGGCTAGGTGAATTTTGCAATGAAGTTTGCCAAAGCCTACCCTTTGATCATCAGTTTGGGCTTATATTTAATATCGAACTAGGTGAGTTTGATTGCCCATTTGAGTAGCCGACCTAAAGTATCCCTCTTTTGTAGAACTTGTCTGAGAGGAAACTATGTAAGCACTTTTATTCTATGTGCCTGAAAATAGGGTCATAGCTTTTTTGATGCAATTACGAGGCAGTAGGCGAGTTTCTCCTGAGGTGAGTATCTTGTCTTAGTGTCTAATAGTCTCTTACTCATACAATAATAGAGAACTAGGCTTCACCTTCTTCCTGCATTAAGGCTACACTCAAGGCATACTGGGACACTCCTAAGTAAATGATTAGTTTCTCGCTCTCCTTCTAGCGATAAAATGTTGATGGTAAAATTTAGTTCAGTGAACCCAAATCTTAGTCAACTTGAATAGTTTTCCAACACCTCAGACTGCAAGCTGATAATACAAGTTTTAATAGGAAAGAAAAAGTGAGAAAAAGTAAGAGCAATGGGCATAGAAGCTTTTTATCGTGGTTCAACTAAAGCCAGTATGGCCCTTACGTCCACGGTGGATTGTATTTTCTGTTATATGGTGGTTTCTCTAAGTCATTCAATAAAGTTATAATATCAATACTCTCTCACTATGTAAGTACTTTCTTACTGTTTTAGCAAAGCGTCTACATGCAATTTCTTACTTACTTGTTATAATGAGCCTCTCTCCCTATTTATAGAAGTAAAAAGGGTTACAAGTATAATTTGACAAATCATAAAATGATTATTTCTATCGTGTCAGATAATAAATGCTGGGCAAATCATTATTAGATTGTTGGGGGCTGATGTGTTGATTTTGGGAGCTGACCTGTCGGTTGGGAATATGTGCCTCCTACTACTGACTAGACTTCCATACCTATACCCAGCTAGTTAGCTTAGTGACTTGAGCTCGTGCTGGGTGGTCTACTGGCCATAGAGATTGGTCTCATTACTGGATTCATCCAACGTGAGTCTCTTGAAAGATGGTTAGGATGTTGTGCTTCATTCAGCAAGCTAAGGTCCTCCCTAATGAGCCGAGTTCTCGTTTCGACCTTGTCCTGCATCCTCAATGAGCTGGAGTTAATCCTCAACAAGCTAGAATTCCCATCTTAGTCTCGTCTCATATCCTGAGTTCGTGGCTGGTGAGCTAGTACCTTTGCTGAACAACCTCAACTTTTGGATAATTTGGGCTTCTTTTGGTTAGACTCATCTCCCGTTGGGCCTTCGCTAACCCAATTGACATTGTCCAGAAAATGCCCCCAATAATTTCTATATGTTTCATTGTATGCATTAGAATGTAAGTTGTTAGTTACAAATGTACGAATTAGTTAGGTATCCTAAGTTATGACATATCAATGAATTTGAACATAAGTATGATTGGTTGTTGGATAGGACTTAAGTATTGAACATGTAGGTTAGAATAAGACAATTTATAACTTGATTAGAGATAGGTCTAGGATTGTTTATATAATATGAAATGATCTAATTGTGATTATGAACTAACTTGATTAAGGATTAGAAATAATTAGATGCACCTAATAAAGGACTTATGTGGAGTTTGGAAGGATATTTTTGAGACACCTATAATATGATTTTCATTTTCATATATGGCATGGAGACTACACAAACTTTTCACGTGTGGATCATATGGTGATAGAGTAATGCAATCTTGACATTCCAGCTTTGAAAGATTTAGTGTATGCTATGTATGATATGTTATATACAAATTACACATGTTAAGATACCATGACTAAGCATGCTATAAATGACTATGTATGGCTAACTTGGGAATTCTTATGAACTTATGTTGTTAGCAAGTCTATTTTCATGTTTGAATGACAACATGTTATGTTGAAAATGGGATACATATGTATGAATTAGATCAAAAAACTATGTATGCATGAAATTAATTAGTTAAGTCATGATGTATTAGTCAATTTAGTTTGATAAACATAGTAGTTACGTATGATAAAGATTATACTGTTTCTATGATTTAGTTATGATATGTAACTATTGCATGTATGACCTAAGAGTTTTCTACCAAAAGATTATGGGTGGAAATTTCTCTTACTAAATTGGTGAACTCAGTTCTTCTTAACATTTTTCACGTTTAGACACTCCTTTGGTTCCTCAAGGTTTCCACCTACCTCTTAGAAGTAATTTCTCCAGTATGTTGACATTATATTTCGGTAATTATTTATGATGCCTAACTAGGTTGACCTACTAAGGATTTCAAATTCCTATTTCAATTTACAATTTGTTATTATTTTAAGAGATTTATATTTTCTTAATTTCTCTGGTCTTTTAACTTATTATGTGTGCAACTACTTGATTATGTTTTACTGAAAATTTTGAATATTTTATGAAATATCATATAGGTAACCCAAGCTAGTTAGCTTATGTAAATTGAGGGTATGACAATTATATTTCTACACCTACAAGAAGATCAATCACATCAACATCGCAGCCCTTGTTGCCACATGTATGAAAGTCTTCCCCTCACTCATCCTTTTTATTGGCCTAACTCCTGAAGTTACATAACCCTAACCTCTAACTTTGTTTTTGAGATGAGTGATGTCTACTTGCAATCCATTGACTTAATCCAATTAGGTTGAGTTAAGAACTAAGTTAATAGTTAGCAAGATCAGTTTATCCAAACTAGCATGAATTAATCAGTCTTTAATAAGATGAACTATTCTAATGATGCTCAACAAATAAATTCAATATTCATAGGCAAACAAGACAATATAATGAAAATGCAAGACATAAAATAAATATGATATGATTATGAAATAAATTATATAATGTGAACATGGCTTGAGAAACATAATATGAGTGCTAAAACAATTATAATAAAATTACTAGACATAAAATTCTTTTATCTTGTACCTATATTAATTCCTTGAATGAACAGATAATTAACATTATAAAATGAAAAAAGATTACTATGCCATAATTTAAAATTATAAGTTCAAATATACCAACAAAAAGATTATTAAAGAAATAATAAAAATAAATCCAAACAAAATTGAATGATAAATAATTAAAATAACAAGCAAAATCAATTTTTTTCTATTTCAAATATTCTTATTTTTAGATATATTTAATGTGACTAAGATAAAAGCTAGACAAGTTTGTAACAATGAGGATAAATGATAAATGATAAAAGAAAACAAGATTATTTTCAAAACAAATTCAAGCAAAATTTCTTTTTCTTAATGCTAAAAATATAAAAATAGATTAAATCTGTATTTTCTATTTTCATTATTTTTTTTATTTTGGAGATATTTTTAAATGTGACCTGAACAAATATGTTGTTCACAATATATGATATGGTTTTAAAAGAAAGATGGATTTTCAAAGGAAAATGTGATTTGAAATTGAAAGTTTTTTATGAGTTTATTATACGCTTTGGATTTCTATATTTTAAGTTGAATGCATTATGTTCTTACTTTTAAGCAGGTCACACTTGTACTCATTGAACTATTAGGTTACCCTTACTAGGATTACTTTTTTATTATTTTTTTAGGAGTAGTTAAAGATAAGATTAATTAGAGAACCAATACTAATAGATTAGAACAAGGTTTTAGGTTGCCTTTCTTACAAGTATTGCATATGTTTTGTGTAAAGTGAAACAAAATTTTGGATATATGACATATGAATTTATTTTATGAAATATTTGTTTATTTTCCTTGCATTCTTACATTTAGAATATCATAGGTCATTAGGATACATGGCTAAATATTCAACTAAGTCGGCTTACTTGGCCATTGTATAGTAGAATGATTAGAGACAATCAAGTTCCTAGATAGGGGCTTGACAAATCCAATTCATGCAAATCATATAATTTGAGATGCAATGCTTCTCTTACATAGAAGTAGATGAAAAAGTGCAATGATTTTTATGCACATAAGAGATAATTTAAGCAATCAATTTCATGCATAAAGAGGAACTAAATTAACATGGTTAAGCATATTAATTTTTTTGAACAAATACGCCTTCAAGGTTTTGAAGCTTTGCTTCAAGAACTTTACTCTTATGACATCAATAGAGTTTCCATCCAATGGCAAAATCTACATAAAAAAATAAAAGTATTGGCACCATTTCTAGGTTAAATTCCATATATCTTTATAGAAATGGACAAGATATTTAAAGGAAGAGATTTAGAGAATTTGGTTTCCTTGGACTCTTGTTACATGTCAATATCGACATTTCAAAAAGAGGTAAAAACTTGTCTGAGTTTGAAAGTGTAGTTTTCATGTGGTTGGGATAATGTTTCAAGCTTTTAGAGTAGATATCCAGAAAGATAGAATGCTTGTGGATCATAAAACACGAATGTGCTTTAAGTTTAGGATTTGTGGCTCAATTTTGGGGTTTTGCAGTTCTGGCCTGCACTTTTATAGGTGCAACTAGGCTAGCCAGCCAAGGCCTACTACAACTACATAGATTGCATTAGTTAGTCCTCATAGGTCTAGCCTCATGTGTGTTGAACCTTCCCATTTTAATGCTTTTTAGGGTTATTTTGGCCTTTTTGTCTCTTTTTGCTTTGTCTTGGAGTTCTACTTCTAATTGAAGGTGGCTACAATCTACCTAAATGTTCTTAAAATTAAAATAGGATGTCTATAAATATATAATCAATCAGAATGATATTTTATTAAATATTTAATTTATGAGAAAAATAAATGAGTAACTGAGTATAATATCAATTCTAATTACATTATTATTCATATGGCTTCTCATAGAGTGATTACTTATTAATGATAAATGTCTCTGGCTGCTCATTCTTGCCTTCATTTCCACATCTGTTCAATTTACTTGGAAGTAATCAATTTCATGTTTTCTTAAATCTAATATACAATTTAATGTTTTAAAAATCGGATTAAATTGGACGATCCGACCAATTTGACCTACTAATCACTATACTATCCAATTTTAGTTGACCTAAAAAACTATTTTAGTGATCGAATAAGTTTGAACTAGTACGAACTGGTAAGAACTGAAAAACCTATTTGATAAAGCGACCAATGATTCTTTTTTTTTTTTTGGCTTTTAGACTTTTTTTTGTTTGGTCAATCCAATAAGTGCATATATAACCAAAAACTAACTAAAAAAAGGAAATTTAATACTTAATTGATTAAAAACTCACTAGCTTACTTTATTTCTTTTAATTTTTATTTTTTATAAAATATAAGCTCATAATTATAGTGTAAGTTAACTATTATATAATTTTTTAATATTATATAAATCTATATTTATGACATCATCTGTTCGACCATTGATTTAATCAGTTGGATCAATCAAGCCATAATCTAATTACTTTTTTTATTCACTATCCAGTTCAATGTTTAAAACATTGATACAATTAGTCCCGTCCATAACATGTAAACAAATGAAGGTTTGATTTCTAGTCTGTTTCATTTCATGTAAATCATAAATTTAACATGCAATCCATTTCATACATAGATGGATGAAAAGAAGTGCAATCAATTTAATATGTATTGCTATTATAGTGCTAAACCAATGTAGAAAACTAAAGGTTCCCAGCTAAAAATAGGGAATGTGATGCTATTAGTATTATTTATGCCACATAATTATTGTTTGCTTAATGAAGATAAACAAAAGAAAAGGAAAAAAATAGAGAAATGGTTTCAAATTTTTAATAAGATTCAATGAAGTTAACCATTTATTTCATTCTCCCTCATCTCCCTTGTCCCAAAGTACAGTGTTAATTTTGAAGTTTCAACCAACAAAATTACGTTATTAGTAGGCATCTTGATCAAAATAAAATGGAAAAAACAAACAAGAAGGTGTTCTTAATGTAATGTTGAAGGTTATTACAGTTGTTTACTTCAATTGTTCAATAAATAAAAGAGTGAACAAAGAATTTCATCAATTTGGCTGTCAGAATTGTCATCATATCTGCAAGCATTGCGAAAGGACTTTCTATAATTGATATTAAGAGGTTGTTAATTTGTATCGTACATTAAAATATAAAACTATAAAAGCCTCTTTTAGGAAAAAGGCTTGTTTTGGTCCTCGTAAGATTGAATTTATATCAATTTAGTCCCTCACAGAAAGATAGTATTAGTTTCGTCCTTCATCAATTACTTCATCCTAAGATTTAGTTCCCTTATCAGCAAGGTTTTCAAAAACTTAACAATTGAGCTGAGTTGACACCATGAAATGTAGTGTAACCTATTAATTGTTGACATGGTTTTAACAGACTATCCTCACCATCCCATTCAGCAAAACGGCATCGTGTCTTTTAAAAGAGAAGAGCCCCCCCCCCTCAATGCCAAAAAGGAAGGTAATTTTTCCTCTATAATTTCAATGGCAATATTTCTTTATTTATGCTAATCTTATTGTCTAGGGCTCTTGAAAATCAGTGAAGATTGGTGTCATTTATTCCATTGAGAATTCTACATTAAATGTAAACAAATTTTTCCATCCTTTTTTTTTTTTTTTTGAAATTATTGTTCACTTGAAGTATATTTGTTATGGATTATATTTGTTGATTAGGAGTGAGTTTTTTACTTCGATTTTTGAGCAAAAGATGCATGTGTATAAAGGTGTGGTTTTATAGATTTTTGCCAATTATTAATCTTTACAAACTTTGCTTTATTTAATTTTCTAATTACTTAACATTTCTTTCCATTATATATAAATCTAATTGTAATGTTATTTTTCATTAACTTTGTTTTTGTCTTAAATTAAATCTATTACAAAAGTTATTAAACCTATTAAAAATTTTAATCTAATAATTAATTTGGTTCCCATCAATTAGTTTAAAACTTTGCACGAATTTATTTGAAAACTTTGTGCATTTGTTTAATTGTTATACATTTGTTATAAATTAGTCAATTTTTTCAAATGCAAATTATTCATACTGGAAGGGCATTTTTTTTCATTGTGAATAATAATTTTACATTACAAAATATAACATCCGTCTACAGAAGACTCCAACAAACAGCAACCAAGCAAAATCATGTTATTCATTTTTTTTCATATCCTAACACTATGCCCCCAAAAAATTACACATAATTTACCAACCCAATTTAGTTTCACATTACAGAAAGTACAATCCCAAGCAGAACTTAAGTTACAACTAGAAGGCCAAACAAAACTTTCACCTAAAATTTCATCTTCCTACAACTCTCATAGTCCACCCAAGTAATTATGTATTTCTACTCTGGACTTATACTTTGGACATCTTATAAACTTCCTTTTGAGATTCTTCTTCATCCTTGAGATCAATAACAAAAGCCTGAGGCCACAATCACACATGGCGTAATGATCAATGTCAGTTGAAGATGAGGTCGAAGAAGAAAACTTCACATATGGTTTGTTGTCAGTGAAGGAATCACCACCCATCTTGTGCACCAACTTCGATACAGCTCCAACAGAATAAGTGGGATGTCATTTGGTCGCAAACCCTATTGTGATTGAAAAAGAAATGACAAGGAAAAGGAAAGCTCTTATCCTTTAAGAAAAATGTCAACATTTTACTAATTGAGAGCCATGTCAACGTTTAACAAGTCACATCACACTTCATAGTGCCAATTTAACTCAACCGCTAAGTTTTTAAAAGCCTTGTTGACGAGGGACTAAATTTTGGGACATAGTAATTAATCAATGGCGAAATTGATACTACCTTTCTGTGAGAGAGTAAATTGATATTAACTCAATCTTATGAGGACTAAAATAAAATTTTAGTCTGAGTATATATAACTACATTAACAAACTTTTTTTAACATTTAATATGACTACTAAAATCACAGGTAAATAAATATTTTGTCAAGAATAATTCTTTGCCTAACTTACTTATTATTGGATGGTTACTTAAACTCCTTTTTTTTTTTTTTTTGCAAAACATGTTTCATAGGAAAATTTTATTTTTTTGTGTACAAGGAAAGGATTTTTTTCATGTTGCATCTCTCTCTCTCTCTCTCTCTCTCTCTCTCTCTCTATATATATATATATATATATATCTTGTGATGAACAAAATAACATAGGATATCATGGTATTTGGAAAAACAACTTCTCTAAAGTAGTAAATTTGTTTTTTTATCACAATCCTTACATGTGACATTAGATGAATGAAATATTTATGTTATCTTAATTTTTTGTAACTAAAAACACAAGTAAATGAGATTATTTTTAATGAACATATTTTCCGACAAAACAAATAGAAACTTAATGTGCGACTCTTTTACCATGTTTACACAAAAAGCAGGCAAACTTTCTATGACTTGGTACAGGATAATGAGCAATTCTCCAGGATAATATATTTACTTCACATGCAACAACAAGTGAACATTTGATGAGGAAAGGAAGATGACCATGTCAATTTGGCGTTCTAATCAATCAACATCACAAACAAGTTTAAAAAATAATAATAATAATAAACTACGTTCTTTCTGAAACTCATGCTCAATGCTTAAAAACAGTTTCTGTTTGTGCAGGAACATATCCCCAACCGTAAACAATTTGCACCATTGAGGGCTGGAACACAGGAGATAATCACATTGCAGATTCGGAGAAATTTGTGTTCTCAAAAAAAAAAAAAAGGAGGAATTTGCCTGTATATCTGTCACTGAATCTGTTAGTGAGATCTACAAAAGCACAGAATGGAATAACACACCATCTATCAATTTAAAAAGAACTTATACTTCAACTGAAAAGATAGGACGATTATGTGTCTATGAATTGTAACTGACTTTATTCATGGAATACAGAAATATGTAACAAGGACTGCATAATTATATTTATCTAATCTTATCGCCGGTGGTTCAAATGGTTGGAGTAAGTGGTAGTTCAAATTAAGGTCATAGATTCAATTCCTAATGTTCCAAAGAAATAAGACGTCTTATTTTGATCAATATTTTAATTATTGGAGATCTAATTACGGCAAGCAATATGGATTAACAAAACAAATATTTGAATAAGTAAGAACCACAAATATGAAATAAAAACACAGAAGTGCGAAATAATTTTTTACTCCCCAAGTACCTTAGTGGAGTGGATTCTGCTCAGTCAAATGCCGATTGCCAGAGAAAGTATTCCCATCATATAAGCAGAATGCACAGAAAACAGAATAAAAAAAATAAGAAGAAAAAAAAAGTCACTACATCCTTCATAGATCAATCAATTTCTAAAGAACGCTTCTCTGAAAGCAGGTCATAAATTGAAACTCAGGCAGGTTTAGCTATATTGTTAACCTGAGGGATGGTATGAAAAATGACGAGGTCCGCAATAGTAACAAAAAAAGGATGCAAGCTGGCAAGGCCCTACAAAGATGCTAGCAAATCCTTCACTGCAACAATAAGGATCAGAATGCACATGATGAGAAGAATCAAGTACGAAATTGACAATATTGATATTCAAAAATGGAATCGGCACTCAGCTAGAGATGGAATCTGATTTGGTAAAATCAATCATTTTTATGCTGTAGGCAGCACAAAAAAAAATGCTTAACCCACATCATTAGATGTAGGATTAATACACCCTCTAATAAATGATAGGTCCCAAAGTAGGGTCAAAGTGAAACCCAATTTTCTTCCATAAGAGGATGTGAGTGCAGAAGTGGAAATAGGAGAGAGGAAGCAGTATTGCTGACTAACAAACAATGGAAACATTCTTTATTTTTTTTATAAAAATATTATCGACATAGAGGAAAGAGAAAGATGCGGAATCCTCTCTAGCCTGAATAAAAAAAAAATATATCAAGACAACTCATTCCAGCTTCTTTGATAGATTGACAGAATTCCATTAAAGCATCCGCCATTAGCTGAAGACCATAACGTGGGCCAAAGGACAACCTTATTCCAAACCCAGAGGACCAGACAAGGCTGTATTCTTAAAAATCATAGCATGCCTCAACATGATATAGACATTCATAGATGGAACCCGATGTGACAAAATGTAAGGGTTTGCGGTTCTTGAAGTATTGAATCAGAAAGTATTTTGGGAAATTCTCCAAGTTGGCTCAAAAAAATGAGATGATGCAAACCTTGCATTAAGCTGATTTATTTTAATATAATCTCATATTGCATGGACAAAAGCTGCTTGAAGTAGAAGTACTATCCACACTGGTCTAAATGATGTATATCACTAGCCTTAACTAATTTTCCAGAGTCAAATACAGCTATTTCTCAAACAACATAATGTTTAAATGGCTCCATTAATTTTCCCATTAGCTAAGTTAGCCTCGAAATTTTCAGTTTGATCATTGTGAAAACAAATGTTGAAAACGAAAAATAACAGAAATGTAGAGAAGTTCTCAGATAGTACACAAGTACAGTAGAAAAGTAAGAAAGACGATTCTACAGTAGGTATAAAAATCATGAAGATCAACATAAATCATTAGTACAATAAAAGAACATGCAAATACAACAAGGAACTTAGAATTAATTCAATGGTATGGAGAACCAACAGGGGAAGACCTGATTGTAAAATTATAAGCATAAATAGCTGTGCTCCAACCTAATCAGCATGTATTAATTCCATCCTTGCAATCTTTAGTCAGGTTGTAGAACGTCTCCACACGCGTCTTTCCACGGTAAAAGACCTCTGTATCCACTGCAGCTCTCATGTACCCATCAAACTCAACTGGTTTTCCATTATTCAGAAGCTGAGTTTCATGGTACCACTCGCTTGTGTTTTCCCACAGTTCCTTGTAATCATCAAGCAACTGAACCTTGTAATTAGATCTCAATTTATCAAAATAATCATAGAATGGTTCATTGGTGGCAATATACAAATTCCTCCAAGGCTGAATCATCCCTTTCAGCTTATCAAGAAGAGCATCAGGCGACGTGTCAGAATCTAAATGAGGCCATAGCTCCTTATTCTGCGCCTTCTCTCCTCGAACCACATGGACAGCATCAAAATCCCAGTCCATTTGTCCACTAATCTCGGTAACAATATTCATCAATCTCTTTGATTTCCATAAAGCATGCCATGGCCTCTGGATATACTTAGCAGCCTGCCCTTCACAAACTCTATACCAGTAATTCTCTGGCTCTGGGGCATCAAACTGCCTCCATATGACTGTGCTTCTGTCTTTCTTAAGCTGCATCGGTGTTACTTTATGGGTTACAACCTTCCTCACAGGCAATTTCCTTTTATGGCTCTTGTCCCATTTTTTCCAATCTCTCAAAAATTCACCCTCCTCCACAATGGAAGCCGCCTCCTTCAAATGCTCAAAATCAAAATAATACCTAAAATCCTTCCCTTCCTCATCTTTATTACTCGGGTTATAAGTCGCAGCCAAGCATAAACTCAAGTCCATCACAAATGTCCTGTTCAAATACATTGCCTCACCCAAACCACACAAGAAGCTCCAGAGGTAATGATTCATTCCCTTGCAGTAATCACCTCCACGCGAATAATACAAGTATCTTCCCTTCCTAAAATTCATCTCTGATCCCAAACTGGGGATTGTGTCATTGATCTCATCATCTCGAATTGGTTGGACAAGTTTAGCATTTCCAGCACCCTTGGTTGCATTGATTCTGCTTCTAAAACGCCTGGCATTAATGCCAGAATGCCACCCACCAGCATGCACAACCTTATATGTACATTTCTCCCCAATACCAAACCTAAACCTCCTAAAATCTCTATACTTTCGCCATGATTTTTCCCTCTTGTTCCTAAACCTCCATGCCACATCACACTCATCAGCCTTAGACCCATTAACCGGGGTCTGATACTCAAGAAACGCAATGGACTTAAACACTTTCAAATTAAACTTTTCCACAGTAATCAAGACACGAGGGTCAGAACAATTTACAAAACTTAATTCCTCACAGTTTGATTGAGGGGTTGAATTTGCGATTTGCTCTTCATTCTTCTCAATCACTGCCTCTGTGATAGGGTTAGCACTGGAAGCGGGTGAAATCACCAATTGCACGTCTTCACCAGTTTTGATGATGGAGTTGTCGGTTTGGAAGGTGGCGTTTTCGGATTCCGTAAAGAGTTTAGTCAGAGCTGGAGCAGATTCTAGCCATGGATCTGGGGGTTGGTAGGTGATGGCAATGACTGTAAATATGAGTACTGAGAATACAAAGACAGAGAAACAGAGATTGCTTATGAGTTTGATCAGGTTTTGCCCAATGGGCTCCGTGCTAGGATTTGAATCTTTCATGGGTTTCTACGGAAACCCCAGAAGTTAAGGAGGGTCAGATCAGAAAGTAGGATCTATCACAGCAAAACGGTGGGATGTTGAGGCAGAGAAATCATAGGAAAGTGCAGTTGAAGAGTTACAAAAAGACGGAACTTACAAATGAAGTGAAGATGGTGGGAGTGAGGTTGGCGCAACGTTGATGGCGGATCAGAATCCGATTTAAGGTCTCTGCATCTATGACTTGAGTTTACTGTGAAAGGCAAGCTTTACCCTATTCCTTCCTCTTTTTTTTTTCCTTTTTTTTCCGTGTCTAATCTACCTAGCTATCCCGTGGAGGAATTAATATTCATAATGGACAATAAATTTTATTAATTAATATAAAAATTATTAATCACGTAATTAGTCTAACAGTGTTTACCATTGTAAAAAAAAATTGGATAAAAATATAGATTATTCACTTGTATAACATTACACTAATTTTAATTTATCTATTTATAATTTATAATATCATAAATGGGTAATCTATTATTTGTAACGTTAGCACTTTATTTATTTGTATTAATTTTCTCTTCAAATTCAATAAATTTTATTACAAATCAATCACATATTTCTCAATTAGTTTTAATTTTACTCTAATTATATCTCATCATTCATAATTTTTTCGTTTGCTTAAATTTGAAATAAAATAAATTTTACAAAAATCAAAAGTATATTTTTTTTAGTATTTTGGATTTAGATAGAAAAGCAAATTAAAAACAATGAAATCATAACCAAATTAGAAAATAATTGACTGATATACAACAAAATCAAAATCTATTAAATTTAGATAAAAATTAACATAAATAAATAAAGTATTAATGTGTAAATTACAAATTACCTCTTTATAATACTTTAAATCATAATAAATAAATAAAAATCAGAACCATATTATATGTAAATAAAATATATTTTTTTAAAAAAATTATAATATTATTGGTCAAAAAATATAATATTATATTTAAATATTTTATATAACTTATTCCTATGTTCATGCCCTGAAGTTTTCTTAAGATGTTGGTTATTAAATACTTAACAGCACTTTTATTGCATACAATTCTATTTAATTTGTAATTTAATTCTTATAATTTTATTTTATATAATTACATCTTAAAATTTAAAATAAAGTTAAAATATACCAAGCCCATATAAATTTTGGATGTTGATCATATAACCTCTGATATTTAAAAATGTACATTATACCTCTTGTACTTTAAGTTATTATTCGTATCTATCTATTTTTCACATCTAAACCTATGGGTGCTATATGCATTTTAACCTATAAATAATATAGATTATAAACAAAATAGGTTATGTATAAATATTATATATTGTTATTTTAATTTCTACTTAAATTTATATTTTTATAATAAAAATATTATTATTATCAATATAAAATTTAATAAAATTTAAATTATTTTAGTTTTATAGACAAATTACTTTTTGCTATGGCTGTTTTCCGACATTGTGCAAAATGGACTGGCAAAAGCCCAGCAACAAAGTCCAATCCATGAAGATCTAGCTTGCACTAGCTTGAAATCCCTAAGCCAAGTTGTCAGGTCACAAAAGAACAAGCACGAATAGTCGGGCCGCGAGGCGAAAGGCTCAGGTCACTGCGCCAAACGGTCAAGCCGTCAGGACGCGAAGTGCGAGCCCTGGGACAGAGCAAGGCTTGAACACACCAAAGTCCAACTCGCGCAATCAATAGCTCACCCAGAGCAAGCTTGCATCACCAAGCACGCACACAACCTCCCTGGCCCAGGACAGTAGCGACCCTGAACAAAGCTCCCTACGAACAGCACCTCACCCACCTAGCAACTCGCCACACCCAAGGCTGGAAGCACACACCCTCAGACAACTTTTGACGCCCGTCTGCAAGAAGCGGCCCACTAGGCCCCATGCGCATAAAGCAACCTGCAGAAGCCATTTTACAGTAGTCTAGGTAGTCTTGTATATTCAATACTTAATGTAACAGATGTACAGTTTATTTTATTCCATATGTATCCTTCTCCCCTTTTATAAATAGGAAAGGAAGCCATTGTGCAAGGGGCCCTAAAGCCAATACTGAAACTCTGTAAAAATTCTCTTTAAGATTAATAAAAACTCGCTATGAATGTAGGGATCGGTGCCACCTAGTTTTCACTGAACTGTAAGAACGGGTCCGGCCAAAGAGGGGAAATTTCAAAAATTTCTCAGACAGCAAACCCACAGTTGGCTGAACCCTTCTCCCCGGATTTCCCTTTGTGTAGAGGTTCCAAATAAAGAAAGACAAGAGAGAATGAA